>VZRF01015248.1:402329-611726 GCA_013396875.1 Vireo altiloquus | reverse complement strand
CGATGCGGCCGCCTCCGGGGCGAGCTGCTCGGGAGGCGTCTGCCGCGGAGTCGCTCGGGGTTCCATTACCGGGGGGGCTGGACATCGCCGCCCGCAGTGCGCTGTCCCTGCTACCCCCGGGCTGAGCCAGCGCCGTCCCAGCCCAGGCAGAGCCCGCTGATCCTGCGGGACAAGACTCCCGCTTGGAGGGTTTACTCGCCTTCTCCTGCTTAAACATGCCAAGGATAATTTCCCCACAAAGCCATTTGTTAGAAAAGAGAACCTGGGACAGTGGCGGAAAGCGAGCCCTGCTGCTGGCCTGCCGTGGGTTCCCCCTGGCTGCCCGGGGAGGCCGGGGACATGCCCGCCCGCCGGTCAGCGGTGACGGAGTGGCAGCCCCCCGGCTCCCCCGCGCACCGCCAGAAGTTTGGGATGCTGCCATGGAGCAAAAGTGAAAGGATGGGGCCAAGCATCTTCAAATTTGAGGACAAAGATGTTTTAACACCTTCTTCTCTTGTGTAACTTTGACCATGTCATATTCTTCCACAATTAAAAAAAAATCTCACAAAAAAAAAAATTTAGGAATGGAGCAGGAGCATGTAGGAAATCTTTCCTCTGAAGCAAGGCTCTGTTTGTGCCCTGTGATTCTGCATCACTCCTGAGAGCTGTAAATCTCACTGAAAGGCAATTCGAAATGGAGCAGGTAGGTATGGCAAACCATGAGAGTAGTGCAGTACTGGAACTTAGCAGGAGAAAGCTGGTTAGTCGTCATACAGGGCGTACATATAGTGGGGATGATTTGCCATCATCTTGCTGGCTCATACTAGAAACCAGCTGACATAAAACTCAGCACACAGTTACAAAGGCTTGAAGAATGAGTCCTGTGAGCTTGTTCAGTTTCCGATTATTAAATAACATCCTGAGAATTGATGCCAGTGTTTGAACGCAGCAAACAATGCCTGTGTTTGCTCCAGGTACCTTACGTACAGACATAAGAAATGTACAGCTGTTGTGACACCCACCGTTTTTATGATAAACCTGTCTATTAATAAAGTCTAGAGAGCTGAAAGTATACTAGAGAACAGGGATGCTAAGAGCATGTTAAGCACCTTCTAAAGTAGAATTGGAAATGTATCTAGTCCAAATTAAGCATTACAGATACACTTCCTTTAGGATGAGGTGTTTATTTTTCCTATCTCTTGTTTAGTTATTTCCAGGGTTGATATTATAAGTATTTTGAGGAACAGTAAACCTCTCTTAGTTCCTTCCCAGTTTCTTCCACCCAAGACAATCTCTTTATACTATATCTTGTCTGCTGGATGGCCACTGTTTTTTCATCCAACAGGTGCCCCAGCACTCATTTCTCTCACTAATGCTTATAGGACCTGCCACTGTGACAATACAGGAGTGAGAAGAGGGACATGAGCAGAAGCTGACATGTATCCCTCTATGCCTCACCGGTTATCAATTGTATTTCTGGAGAAGCTGTGCCAAAGTACTAGATTTTGCAGTTTATTGGACCCAAAGACTTTGAAAAATATCATTGACTAAAACTCAGAGAGTATGCAGTGTTTGTTCTCCAGCCCCATGCTGCAGTCACTATTCTGCACAAAACATGAGGGAGAAATGTGAAGGAGTATGTGTGGGCTTGTTAGAGTTTAAATTATTATCTCTGCTAGATGACAAGGAAAAGCTCAGATCAGACATATGGGGAGACAGCTTAGCAGCTCACCACTGAAAACAGATCTGCGCGCTGTTTCAAATTCTGTGGATGCTTACCTCCGGTACAAGAATGCTGTAATGATACAACAGTATAACAGGTGTGATATGGCCTCTTCATACTGAAAAGTACAGAAATGCCTTGATTTCAGTTCTCTGGGAAAGAGGATCATGTTCACTTTTGAGACAGAAGTGAAGCCTCACTTTTTAGAAGAAGTAACAGTCAGTCCCTGCAGGGCTCAGCAAGTTCCCCATATTACCTAGCCTGTGGTCTGCCTGGTCCAAGCCAGACATTTTTCTTTGGTGGTGGATAGACATTTAAAGGTTTGGATGTTGAGTTCAAATAAAATTTTGAGGCTGAATTCTCTATGCAAATGTTTGAAAATCAACTCTCTGTCCTTCTGCAGTCCCATAACTAATGCAAAGAAAAGATGACAGGTTAGAGTTTTTTTCAAATGTTAACTAATTTGAGACATTGGAGTAAATCTACTTTTCTCTCTGAATGGCTAACCATGCCAGGGAATGAAGCTGCATGTGGATCAGGAACGCATTCATATGAGCTCTTCGAAGCATCTGAATTATGCCACCTTGCCATGCATCATATTCAGCATTCAACAAATTCAATAATTTTAATCATAATGAAAACAGATTTACACAATCACTCTAAACTTCCATGCATAAAATAATTCTGATTGGAGATGACTTCTAAAGATCATGTCCTCCAGCTCCTTTTCAAAGCAGGGCCAACTTTAAAGTTATGTTATATTGTCCAGAGTCTTGTCCAGTCAAGTTTTCAGTATTTCTAAGGATAGATTTTCCAGGATGGAGACAACACAGCCTCTGGGCACCAGTTCCAGTATTCAAACACCCATTCTTTTTTTTTCGCTGCCATCTATTTGGGATTTCTGTTGTTGCAGTTTGTGTTTGTTGTCTCTTATCACCATTCACTTTTGAGAATACGATTATTTCCTCTCTATACTCTCTTATTAGGTAGTTGAAGGCAGCAGTAAGGTTTCTTCCCCTTAGCCTTGCCTTCTAAAAGCTGAACAAATCCATTTATCTCAGCATCTTCTTGCAGAACCTTGGTGGCCCACTGCTGGACTCACTCCAGTAGGTCAGCTGGGGAGCCCCAAACTGGACACAATACTCTCACAAGTGCCACTCTGAGAGGTATGATCACTTCCCATGACTATTGCTAATACACCCCAATATGTGTTTACCCTTCATCACTGCAAAGGCACAGTGGTGACTGATACTCGCTTTATTGCCTGCCAGGATCCTCAGGCCTTTTCCTGCGAAGATGCCTTCTTGACCGTCAGCCCTCTGCATGGGTTTTCCCCACCCCAATTGCAGGACTTTGCACATGTTCCTGGTGAACTTCAGAAAGTTCCCATTGGCCCACTTCTCCAGACTGCTGAGATCCCTCTGAGTTGTAGCCCTGCCCTCCAGAAATCAACTTATTCCACACAACCATGGGGAAAGGAGGCAAATACTTACCGACAGCAAAAAAATTCTTAGGGCTTTCATAACATCTCCATAAGTATTATTTTTATATAGAAGCATAGAATATCTCAAATTGGAAAGGACCCATAAGGATAATGGAGTCCAACTCCCTGCTCCTTGCAGTACTACCTAAAGCTAAACCACATGGTTAAGGGCAGTGTCCAGATGCTCCTTGGCCTCAGACAGGCTTGATGACATGAACAGTTCCATGAAGAGCCTGTTGCAGTGACCAAACACACTCTCAGTGAGAACTTTTCCTAATGTCCAGTCTGACCTTACCTTGATGCAATTTCATTCCATTTGCTTGTGTCTTATTTTTGCCTTTGTAGCTATGTTTTTAGAGAACTGTAAGAAAATTTGCTTTAAGTAAAGGAAAAGTTTGCAAAATGAAATAATCCACTTGGGTGTAAGGATTCTAGTTCTAGCTTGTGAGTACTTGAGCAGGAAGTATAATGTGTGGAGTAGCTGGAAGTGTATTCAGTGAAAGTGCATTGACTCAGTGTGTTTAAATTTTTTCTAATAAAAAAAATTAATTCTGGTGCAGGCCCTTTTTTGTTTCTTTTGTGTAATATGGCAATACTTGGGGCTCTGCCTCATAGGAATGTGGAATTTATTTCAACAGTGTAACTCTCACTAGCTTGTATTTTGTTTATACCTTATGTTGCTTGCTTACTTGAATGTTTTTCCTGTGCTTTTCATGCTCTGAATAAAAGCAATGGAGAAGCTCCCAAAGACTTTGGTGAAAGAAGTACGTCCAATGTGGGATGAATGCACCATTTCTGCAGGTTTGAACTTCTGGGTCATGTTGTCACAGACGTAGTCAATATCCACAGGTGTCAACTGAGCTGCTGAACAAATTCAGAGAGCGTGTCAGAATAGGTGCCTGACATTATGGGATGAAGCTGTATATGCAGGGGAAAAAAAGCTTTGACAGAAGAATTGGTTGCACTTCTATGTTAATTCCCCATACAAAAAACACTTAAAGCCTTATTTTTGCATATGATTCTACTTAGGAAGATTACCACATCATGTGGTGATCAATGAAGTTATTCTTACCTTTTCAAAAGGACTGTGCAACCTTTAATTAGCATGAGAAAGCTCTTTATCTCCAGAGAAAGGCTCTTCAGAAGCACAGTGCCTGAAGCATCATAGTGATGTGGAGGACAAAATGCCTCTTATTAAGACATCAATCCTATTTCCCGCAATACCCCATCTCTCTGTGCCTGCAGCAACCCCCAGCATTTCTAGGCTTATCAGAGCTGATGAGATGGAAGCTGTTGGTGCTCTTGCCAGTTTGCATGCAGAAGCACCAATTAAGCTTAAAAATAAATACATGTTAGCAATACTTGAAGTGATATATTTCCTCTGCTATACCTGATTTCTACTGCACCATCCTCTAGTCAATATTAATTTCACACGTGGATTTCCTTTTGAGAGACTTCTGCAGCTGAAGCTCAGAGAGAGCATCTCTGTCAGAACATGGTTAGTGTGATGGTCCCAAGGCTTTGTGGTAAAATCCAGTTCCCCACAGAGCATGAGCTGGGTAGTCCCAATGAAGGCTGCTACCCAAAATGTCAAAATCCACAAAAGGGTATCAGGGCCAAGCCCTCGTATATTTTGTACTCCAGAATGAAATTAAGGGTAAAATGTTCTTTTTCTATCGCTGTCCAAACCACAAGTTGACCAAAACCCATAGGTATTTTTGCTTTGTCAGGCTACAGGGTCTACAGCTGGATTCAGCTTTCATGTCCCCGTGCTTTTCATCTGCAGGTCCTCCTCTGAGTATTGCATATATCAGAGACCTGCTGAAGCACAATGTGAGCTGGGGGCATGGGAAGGGCAAATATACAAAGTTTCTTTTAGACGAGTGTGAAACTAGTTGTACACATGGGTTTCATGCTAACATGAACATCATCATGTTCATCATAACATGAACAACATGAACATGCTAACATGGACACATCAGGGGCCCTGGGATGGCAGGAAGGAACAGGACCCCAAAGTTGTCTGCTCCACTCCTAGCTCCATGCATATGGAGAATTACCTTTGTTCTTGGTCATGCTGAACAGCTAAAACCCTATACTTTTAGGGATTAAAAAAATTCTCTCACCAGCAGGACTTGACTGAGAAGGTATTTTCAGAGCACAACTGTTGTACCGAATCAGGGTAACAAAGCAGGGGCTGGAGACCTGGTATCCCATTTCTCAACAGAGCCTCCCCCTCCTGCTTTTGCAGATTCATTCTTTCTGCATCTTCCCAGAAATATTTCGGAGGCGATACAAAGAGAAGCCCTGTCACAGTCCTGTTCTTACCAAAAATATGCTGTACAGCTGAGTGGTGAAAGTGTTCATGCCAGAAAACTGGATGCATATCCCTTCTTACAGTGGAGGACTAACAAATGCAACATTATGAGCTGCATGAAAGCAGCCTTCATTTACACACCTAGGTAGAAAAAAAGCTCTGAGGAGGGATCTTAATTGACTAGCAATCACAACAAAAGATGTCATAAAATCATAACACTTCTTGCAATCTATATAAATATAAATATAAATATAAATATAAATATAAATATAAATATAAATATATACTTCAACATAAGCTGCCCATAGGCCTGCAAGAGTGTCATCCTTGCCAAAGGCTACAGAACTACTTTTTCTACAAGAATCTCTCTGCAAATATCCTGAAAATAATTTTCTAACTTTACAATAAGCATCATCATTATTATTTTGCTTCTACAGTCTCTTCTTACTTCCTATTATCTGCACCTTTTGAACGCCTGTAGCTAAATCTGCTAATAATGGGATGGAATAGGGATTAGTTTGTTTATGTGCTTCTAATGGCAGCTTTTCATAAGGGAGGTGGAGCAAGATGATTATATCCTCTCTGGGGCTACTTTGCCCTGGCTCTTGTGAAAGAACATTTTGCCCGGATGATGTTGTGAGAGGCTTCAAAATGTCAGCAGTGGCAACAATTTTGCTGACAGTGTCAGTAAAAAAAGCTGAAGCTAGTCAAATAGTTTGCAATGCAGTGACAACTGGAAAATAAGCAGGTAAAAAGACAGGTAGGTATTTGTAGGGGTGAGAAACTGTACTAAAAGCTTGACTGAGTTCAGGCACATGTGTTTCAACTACCTCAAGATTTCCAACTGAATAGGAGCATGTTTCAGATTACAAGATAGTCTTGACTGGTGCCTGGGTTAAACAAGGGTTAAACAAGGGTTAAATGCAGGGAAGTGATTTGTATGTACCACATGGAGGGGAAATTTTGAGTAACCTGCCAGCTGCCTTCACTGCAGACACTCCTTACATGGGGCTGTCTCAAGATTAAGCAGGATGGGAGGGTGAGGGGCTTCTTGTCTGCTGATGGTGGCTTAGGAGCAGATGGTGAACATGAATAAAGATTCTCTCCCTACATTTGGGCTGTGGCTTATGCTGCACAAGCTTTCCTGCAGTTCAGGCCAGCCAGGCACTGGCTTTCAGATGCACATCAGCCATGGTCTTGTTGACAGCATGGTCAAGCCTAAACCTGCTTAGAGTTATGCAGTGCTTTTTAAAATATTTTTTTATTAATTAAATGAACAGTTCCGACCAAACTTCAAGGTTTGAATATCAGCTTGGACATATGAAATCCCAGGTGCCTTATATTGTCCTCATTCTCAGATAGTTTTGCCAAGGAAGGAAGTAGGATATTTGAGCAAGTTGTCAAAACTCCATGGTCCTGGACTTCAGGCTGTTTACCAGATGTTTTATGTTTTCGTAAATCACAGTCACAGCTATAGCGAATGATGGCAGAGAAAGTTAAAGAAATTATATTACTATTGCATTTAGCTCTTAGATTTCTGCACATCTTCTGTAAGCAGAAATATGGAAACTGTTTTCTTCATTCCTTTTTTCTTTTCATTCCAGCACTGCTCCTGAGGTGTCTGTGGCCCTGCATAGTCAGTCTGATTATCTGCTTTCCCAGATACATTACATACTCATATTAATGTGCTGTCTTTCAGACTGGTACTAACATACAACTAATATATGGAATCTTGTCAACAGACCAAAAAAAAAAGACAAAAAAAAAAGACAAAAGCAAGCATTTCGAATTTGTTGTCTCTTTTAAAAGTTTGATGAAGAGGTAAAAATGAGTATATAAATATTTATTGAGTTGTGTTAGAGTAAAAAAAAAAAGCTCTTCTGATTTAGTTGTGAAAAAAGATACTATAAATTTCATCTATTCTTCTACAGCATCCTTCAAAGTTCTCTTGTTGGAGTATCTGCTTCTTTTTCTGCAAAACCCTGTGTCAGTAGTGTGGGACCAAAAGCATTTAAGCCTGGACAAGCACATTGCTCTCTTTCTCCCCTGCTCTTGTTTTATAACTTGAGTGGTCTCTTTTATTAATGCTCATGACAGTTTTATTTAAATTAATTCTTCCTCACCATGTTTTATTTATTGAGGGGTTTTGGGCTTGATTTGCTTTTGGTTTTGACTTCTTTTCTTAAGGGATTAGGAGCTATGTATTTTGAAAATCTCCTGCAGAGTGACTTTTAAAAAAGTAGTAGTAGCAGTAGTAATTGTAATAATAATAATGGAATAATTCTCTTCATGCTTCTTCCTAAAGGCACAAGAATGTAACTGTTACGTCTGCTTAATTTCTCCCAATTTGAGCTGATTTAGTGATGAAAAACCAGGACTTAATTCAGTACTATAGTGCTGCCAGTCAAGGGACAGACATGTCAGGGCATTAACTATGTGCCAGTAATAGCCATCCTGAGTATAGCAACATGCAGGAGCTTCATTGGTTGAGACCTGGACCCATTTCAGTTGTGCTGTAATGCAGCAATCAGGCTAACTTAAAGGGTCTTCCAAGATTACAGAAACCAGGCTTCTTCAGATGCTCAAAAAAAAAAAAAAAAAAAGCACTGGAAAGGTTGCATCGGGGGAAGTCAATTCAGTTCTGGAATGAGCTGAAGGGGAAAAAGTTCAAACAGGACTGTCTGAACATCTCTGCTTCCGCGGCCAAGGCAGCCACGGGAAATGTCCTAAGCAAACACAGTGCCACAACAATAGGCAATCTGCATGACCTTCTGCTTACTCCAGCTGACATATCTGAAAATCACATTAACCTCTGGCTTTTATGGGTCATGGTCTTTCAACTATTGTGTGTAAAAACCCAATAGAAAAGATGCTTTTTAACAGATTTAAAGCAATAAAGCAAGAATCATGATCTTCCACCAAATAGCTGACACAGAATAAACATGCTGGCCTTCTGGAAAAATAATTATTTTCAATTGCACATCTGTGTCTAAGCAGTGTTTTTTAATTTAAAGTATTTTTTTAAAAAATGTAATTATTTCTATGGAGCTGGAGCCCCTTTTGATGGTGATTCATGCACCTCGAATACATTAAAGTAATGAGAGTAAATAATTAGCGTGCCATAATCTAATGCTGGCTGCTGCCAATTATTTGTCAGCTTAGCCACTGAAAACAGTTCTCGCAGTGCTGCAGGGCAGTTCCTTTTGTCCTGTGTTTTCACACTCATTTACCCTCCTCTTGAGTTCTTTCCTAAAGCCCTGCCTGAAGCGGGGAGATGCCAAGGACTCACTGCCCATGGCTGGCACAGTGCCTCAGCTTCCAAGGATGCGGTGCAGTCGTGGTACCCCGTGGCTGGTCCAAAACTTGTCAGTAGCTCAGCAAAAGTGACTCTGGTCTCCCTGAAGACAAGAGTAAAGTAACTCTGCTGCTGCTTGCTGCCTTCTTCTGCCCAGTACAGTGTGCGGCTGGCAGTGAACGTGATGGGGAAATTTTGGGGGATGCTCAGCCCAGGTTTAGAAGCTCCAGCTCTCACAAATCCATCCTGAGCCAAAAAATAGGAACCATGGTCACAGCTACACTCTTGTCCTTGGTCCTTTGTGCCTGCCCTTTGCTATCCCAAACCAAAAAGGTATTTCCTCCATGGATTTTTTTAAATCTCCATTTGGAATTTTACAAAAGGACTTAACTGAACTACAGGAATTTACAGTTCCATACAAAGACCCATGTTTAAGAAAAATCTGCAAATGTATTGTCTGTATTTATGCATTATTTATGTAACAATAAAGGGTTTATGTTGGTGAGGAGCACTGTGAGATACTTCCCTTAACAGTGCTCAAAATAACCCTGCTGGGCAGACCTGTTTCAGCTGCAGTTAGGGGGAGAAGTGGGCCTGAAAGTCAGGGTGAAAGAGTTCCCTGTCATGATATCAGCGAGAGGGTCTGCATGTCAAGTACAGACCACAGAAAAGTGTTGACAGCCATGATGTTCCATTAAATCTGATAAAGTCTGAAATTCAAAGCTTTATTCAAAGCCGGAAAGGCTGGTATAAACTGCATAAGGAAGCATTTAAAAATACTGATAAGCAGGTATCTCTCTGACCCTGTTGGCAGCTACATTAATGTAACAGGTTTTCAAGGATGAAGTTCTTTGAGAGAAGTTTCTCAGGAAAGTTTGATCCCTTAGTGCTTTCAGTCAAACCCAGCCATGCCCTGAGTTTAAACAAACATGTTTAAGGAAAACAGTGACAACACTGTTCGGTTTCCCGTGTTTCCCGCGTTGTTCTCATATGCTCCTCACAAGGGATTTTGTGACATGGGATTGTAGGTCACACTTACAATTACTCTTTTATTCCAGATGCCCTAAAGCCTTCCAGTGAGAGTCCACATCCAGGTTTTTTTTTTAACAAGGGATTGAAACTGGTGTTTGACACTGCAGTATGCTGAGCTTGCTGTCCCTCTCTACGAATGCAGAGCAGTGACCATGCCCCACCATTTTTATCTGATACCTCTGCCCAGAGGGGCTTGTCTCAAGGCAGGGCAGGGTCTCTTCCCTGAGCACAAACTTGCAAATGACCAGAAATCCTCCCAAGGATGGAAACAGGAAACAAGTCTCTGCCTGTCCTGGGAAAGAAATTAAATGCTCAAGATATGACAAGAAGTGGTTTGTGGGGAATAACAGCTACCACACAGGGAAAAATGATTGCAATTTTAAGATGGGGCAGCAGAATGTTGAAGTGGAAAAGACATCCAGCAATTATAAAGACATTAATTAATACAGATTATGATAGGTTTAGACTATTATCATAATAATGCCCTTATTTGTTTCATAATAAGGTTTCAGCAAAGACTGCAGTTCTTGTCAAAAAAGAAGCTTGGGAATTACTGATTTCATGAATAAAGGGTGATTTGGTAGGTTTTAGTAAATACTAATGATTTAGACAACATTGCCTGTAATTTTAGAGCCATATATTAAACATTGTTATGAATATCTTGCTGTAGGAAATTCATAGTCATTTAAGCCACCCTGAGGCTGTTATTCTACAAAACACAGACATAAGAAACTAAAGGGTTAGAACTTGTTCACAACTGCTTCTGAATCTGCCAACGAAAGCAAACCTGAATTTTAGAAAGTTCAGCCATCTTTTAGTTTCAGCAAAATTGTGTGCTTAGCAGCTCTTGAAAAGCAGTGCATTTCCATCAGGTACCCATAGCTGTATTTCGGAGTTAAGCACTTGACTGTGATTTCTGATTAAATAATAATTTCTTTAAAAGTCCTAGTGATTAAAATTTATCAAAACTAGGGGCTCATATTGCTGCCTTCAACACTCATCTTTTCCTGTTGTTTCCTAACATATACAATCATCATTTGTATCTTGAACACAGATTCAGAAAAATAAACTACTGTACCATAATAGTATTACTGCAAGAATTCATAAGCCTAAATAAATTTTTATATGATGACTTGCCAGAATTGCTCACCCACGCAAAATTAGTGATCTGCCAACATTGGCAGGATTAGCACATAACCATATTTTCTGTCCTTTTTTTTTTTGGTGATAATCATTATACCAAAGATAGTAGTAAAGGAGGGCTGCCACGCATGTGGTTTTAGTTTTGATGGTTTCAGTAATAGCCATGGTCACCATGAAATGAAATAATGCAGGTGTAAGCACAACAGAGTTTCCAGAGGAAAAATCCAGTATTATTTTTTATAATCTCTCTACAATCTGCGCTGAAGCCCATTGCTTCTCCCCAGTTAAACTGAAGCTCTCTCACTCTAGGCTACTTCAATGAAATCCCAAAATCACAGAATGGATTAAGCTGGAAGGAATCACAGTGAGTCACCTGGCCCAACCTCCTTGCTCTAGCAGGGTCATCCCAGAGCACACTGCACAGGATTGCATCTGGACGGTTCTTGAATATCTGCAGTGAGGGAGACTCCACAACATCTCTGGACACCCTGTTCCAGTGCTCAGCCACCCACACAGTAAAGAATTCTTTCTTGTGTTCAGGTGGAACTCCCTGTGTGTCAGTCTCTGCCTGTTGCCTCTTGTCCGATTGCTGAGTACCACCAGGATGAGCCTGGCTTCATCCTCTTGACACCTTCCCTTCAGATACTCATAGGCATTGATGAGGTCTCCTCTCAGTTGTCTCTTCTTGAGGCTGAACAGGCCTGGTTCCCTGAGCCTGTCCTCATAAGAGAGGTGCTCCAGTCCCTTAATCACCTTCGTAGCCCTGCACTTGACCCACTCCAGGAGCTCCATCTCTCTCTTGTACTAAGGAGCACAAAACTGGACAGAATACCCCAGATGTGGCCTCACTAGGCCTGGCAGCTGCTGTTNCTCTTCTTGAGGCTGAACAGGCCTGGTTCCCTGAGCCTGTCCTCATAAGAGAGGTGCTCCAGTCCCTTAATCACCTTCGTAGCCCTGCACTTGACCCACTCCAGGAGCTCCATCTCTCTCTTGTACTAAGGAGCACAAAACTGGACAGAATACCCCAGATGTGGCCTCACTAGGCCTGGCAGCTGCTGTTCAGCCAGTTCTCAATCTACCTCTGTCCGCTCACGCAGTCCACACTTTCTGAGTTTTTCTATAAGGGTATTTTGAGAGACACTGGCAAAAACCTGGCTGAAGTTGAGGTTGACAATACCCACTGCTGTCCCCTCATCCATTCAGGTAGTTGTTTCATTGTAGAAGGTCATCAGGATGGTCAAGCATGATTTACCTTGAGTGAATCCATGCTGATTGCTCCTGATCACTTTCTTGTCATTCCTGTGGATAGAGACGGCCTCCAGAATGAGGCACTCCATAACCTTTCCAGGGACTGAGGTGGGGCTGGCTGGCCAGTAGTTCCCTGGGTCCTCCTTCTTGCCCTTTTGAAGACCAGGGTGACATTTGCTTTCTTCCACACCACGCGGATGCAAAGCCAGCATGGGGGGTCTGTGAAAGAGAACATGAGATCACAGCAGCTCGTGCTTCTCAGGCGTGTAGACAGTTATCTTTTGTAGAAACACAATGCTCAATACATTTTTGTATGAGTCATATGTGTTCTTCCTCTTCAGTCTCTTCTCAAACAAGTTCTCAGTGTTTCTGCACATCACTTCTAGCCATTATCACAGTAGTTGCATATCTTGTATAATAAAAAGTGAATATAAACTCAGAATACTCTCAATAAAATAGAGATTAATTCCGTAACAACAACAACAACCACATCTATGCAGTAACGCAGAGAAACTTAATGGGAGAATCTCCTCCAGGGTGGTGGATCTTTTGGTATTTTTTTATGTAAATCTCTTCAGATTGCTTTTTCTTTTCCTTTTGCAGAAATTAAATAAAATTTTTAAAAATAGCTAGAAGGTAATATATTTCCATATTTTAAATTTGAACAAGTTATTCTGATTTCTTTCATAACTGCCATTAAAACCAAAAGGAAGTTCTGCACTTATATTCTGAAGCATCAACATGATAGTCTTATTCACACTAAAAGTCAATCTGAATAGCAATGTTTCAACATAGTATAAGGGAAAACAAAGCTGCCCCAAGGTTTCTGCTTATCCTGTACAGGGAAAGAATTATCTCTATAGGAAACTTAAAAGAGCTGTATTATGCAAATGCGTTTCTGTGCCTGCATATGTAGTTAACATAAAACACCTCATGCTTTTGTAGATGGTATATGACACTATAACACACCTGAATTCAAGTGGGAGAGGTTTGTGGTCTGGGCGGAATGACTGAGTCTGTCCTGGTGTGCAGGGGTGATCCCTGTGCGCACACACCCTTCCCCTGCATGTCCACACTGCCCACCTGGCTGCCTGTGGCCCCCGCTCACCCCCGGGTGAGCAATTCTGGCAAGCCATCATATAAAAATTTATTTATGCTATGAATTCTTGCAGTAATACTATTATGACAAACTTACTATTATGTAAGTTTATTTTTCTGAATCTGTGTTCAAGATACAAATGATGATTGTGTATGTTAGGAAACAACAGGAAAAGATGAGTGTTGAAGGCAGCAATATGAGCCCCTAGTTTTGATGAATTTTAATCACTAGGACTTTTAAAGAAATTATTATTTAATCAGAAATTCACCCCTGTGCAGCCTCTTACCAGATGGCACCGAGACGCCTGTTCAGTGTCCAAGGAACTGAAGCAGCCCAGGCTCTGTTCTGGTTGTCTGGGAGAGAGCTTGCTCTTCAGTGAGCGGCCCAGTTCACCTCTGACTGAACGTGGTTTACAGCCACCCGTGCTAATGGGTTGCTGTGTGGGTGTGCAAGTATAAGCAGGTCAGATTCAAGAACAGTTTTCTGATTTCCCCTGGTGGTGTTGCCAGCGAGGCAGTGTGATTCACAGGGGAAATTACCACAAGTGTGGCTCTCACAAAAATCACAGCTGCTGCACTGTGGAAAAGACTGGTTCCACTCCCAGTTCCTTGTAGCCCCTATCCATCTTCTTCCTTTGCAATTCAAACTTACAGATATGCTTGTACCCCCCAGAGTGGAAAGGAGACAACTTAGCTGTAATTACAAAGAAGACTTTTGACATCAAAAGGTGCCAACAGTTTCTTGCAACTATGTTTAGACTTCAAGCTAAGCCAGCCAACTGAATGCTAAACCATGTCCTGTTGAGATGCAAATAACTTGAAAAGTGAAGAGCAGAGGTCAGAGTACTGCCTAGGGAGTTCTGGCCCAAATACAGTGAGCCATATCTGTCCTTCCTTATCCCTAGTGGGATGGGGATGAGAATCAGAAGAAGGAGAAATCCATTAGTGGAAATAAGAGCGGTTTAATAATTGAAGTAAAATGTAATAACAATAATTCCAATAACAACAACAATAAAAAAGCAGACAAGAAAAAGAGAATAATAAAAGCCAAGAGAAACAAGTGATGCACAATCCAATTGCTCACCACGACTGACCCATGTCCAGCCCATTCCAGTAGAAGATTACCCTTCCCAGCCAAGTTTTCCCCGTTTACACAGCGATCTTGATGTTCTGTGGCATGGAATAACCCTTTGGCCAGTCCAGGTCATCCATCCTGGCCATACTCCCTCACAATTTTATGTGCACCTGTTTGTTGGCAGAGCATGGAAAGCTGAAAAGTCCTTGACTTAAGTAAGCACTAGTTAGCAACAAAGTGTGTTATCAACATTATTCTCATACTACATCCAAAACATGGCACTGTACCAGCTCCTAGGAAAAAATTTAACTCTATCCCAGGCAAAACCAAGACAGCAGGGCAAAGCAGCTGCTGTTTCCCATTCTAGAAGCCTGAGCTGTAGACAATTCTCTGCAGGGCTCGCTGAAGGCTCTCCCATGTGTGAGAACGCCAGCCCCCTCTGCTGAGCTTTTAAAGAGCATTGTTAACTCCGTATGTGTCTTTTGGCTCTCTGCTTTTTATTTCTGTTTTTTATCTGCTGGCATCCTTAGAGTGTTAAAAGTTGCATTTAACCTTGTCAAAGGAGGGCTGTTTGTATTTTAAATTGGAGCATTTTTGTACACAAATAATATTTTCCTTGCAACATTTCCTTATGGTTAAATATTTATGTTGGAATTCCGAAATTATAGTACAAAAACAGTCAAATGAGCTGAGGATGAGCAACTTCTGTTCTGAAAGGGAGTATAATGACATCTTCGATATCTCATAAATGAAACTACTTTATTTCCAAAGCAGTAGAAGGAATAGCAGCTATGTATTTTGTGACAGATAAAGCCTTTCTCTTCCCGCCCCCACCCCTCCCAAAATTTTATGAGCATATCATGATTTCCTCCAATCTGTTGAATGAAATGTCTTGGACTGTTTTATTTTGCAAATTGCCTTCTCCTATGTGTTGACTGACAAGAGTTCTCGGGTTGAAACTTTATTTTCTCACACATGTAGCTGATATTGCTGGAGCAAGGCACAGTTACCAGTCCTTTCTTGAACAAGTGTGTACTTAACCTGCTTGGGTTTATTTAAAACTTAATTTTCTTTGAATATGCCAGTGTGTGGCTTTAAGATTCACTTTCTTTTGGGCCCAATTTGGGATTTCCCCAGAAAAACAGGGGTTTAGCCATTTATCCTGCAAAATGACAAGACCTCACAAAAAAATATTAAATTTACAGACTTGTTGCACTACAGAAGAAAATAAATTAGGTTGGCTTGGATTTGCTTAATCTGAACTACAACCTCAGTGCTTCAAATCCTTGGAATAAATTTCCTTGTTACCATGCCCCAGGGCATTCCTTCTCCGGAGTCCTAAAACAAGTCCTGATTTTTACATGACTGCACACTCAGCAAACATTTCTGTATTTCTCAGGCAAAATATTTTGTGTTTTATTCCCATAAAAATTGGTCCCAATCTGATTTATTACAAATATGAAAATATCTGAAACACCCCATAGTGCAAATGTTGTTTTCTAAGATCTCCTTCCTGCAAATATCTGTAGAATGAAACTGTAAACAAAATTAGTGGAAAGAGAAATAGCAGCAGGACAACCACAACTTAGCCATTTGAAGGAAACATCAGTGTCTATTTATGATGTTTTTTAAATTTTTTCTTAAATCCACTTTAATTTCTGTTGGGAAATGCTGTATTTATACAAAAGGAATATTAAAATGGCCTGAACAGATCTTTATCTTCAGCTGAACTGAAGGTAGCGTGGTAAAATCTGACCATCACCTTTCAGTGATTATTTGGAAATGAAATACATTTTCTTGAAGTACCTAAAATTCTTTTTGGTCACCAGGGTATGTTAGTAAATGCTACTTTCAAATGTACATTTCACACCAAAATAGACACTTTTTCAATGTTAACTATAAAAACAACTAGAAACTATTGCCTCTGCCTAAATAAAGTGATAACAAAGGAAACTAGAAATATCTTTGATGCAAACTCATTTTTATCCTTTTGAAATAAATAACATCTCCATTTTGAATAGAGATACTGAATGCATCATTTTCTGTTCTTTCAATATATATTGCAAGAGGGAAAATACATGATCAGTAATTAAAATACACGGGAGACAAATATTATTGTGTAGTTGCAATCCAGTACACTGAGGTCCTTACTTCAGCTGGGACTTGATAATGGAGATACAATAAATGATAAAGAACACTACGTTTTCTTTAATATCTCCATGAAAATATACTTTATATTGACACAGAGATAGCAAGAGAGATGCATTATTTTTTTTCTGCAGAAAAACTCTAGGTAAACAGCAGCCATTAATAAACCAGACCATTTTCTCCAATACTGAAAAAGATATTATGAGACCAAGATTGTTCAGCTGATGAGCCTGCTTCTGTAATCTGTTTTGGATAACAGCATTATAACAGTGCAGAGAGTGTACCTATGTGAAAGATATTATTGATTTCTTATGAAGCAAAATATAAAGTAAAAAACCAGGTGTCTGAAATAGTGTAGTCAAAGGCTTAATTCAAATTTATTGTAATTCTGATTGTTGTGTAGATGTGTGCATATCATATTCCATTATCATAAACAAACTGTTAGAAAGACTGAGACTGGGAATTAGAACAATGAACCAGCTAATGGCTATCTGGATTACACTAACAGCACATCATGCCATATTTATAATTTTTATCACCCTAGTAACACTAAAATGATTATAATTGTAGGATCAAAATGGTGAAGCCATTGATGAAGACATGCAGATTCTTTCAAACTGAAGTTTGAAAGAATCTGCATCTCCTATGCAATACTCATAAAAAATGTGTGACTTTTGGAGTATGCCATTTAACCAGCTTGTCTCTCACATTTTAGTGAGTTTCTAAATAGTTCTGCAGAAGATTTCAGATTGAACCTCCCCAAAAATCATGAATCTAAGATTCAAGTCTTGCAGGTAAAGTGTATGAAAAGACCAAAATTAAGATAGCTGGACTTTCTCTGCTACCTCAGTTATAAGTTTTTCTCATGTGTCTCCAAACAGCATCTTGGCTGGAAACCCAAGTTCCAAAGATGCCTATTTAGTATGGCTGAAGAATATTCCTGGCTATAGTGTGGCACTGGAATCAAGCCCTGCTCTCATAGCCTAGGCTGGCAGCTCCTGTGAGATGTGAGCCGCAGGTTGCACAGTTTTGCTGCTGCATCTGCCACATGTCAGGCTATGTCTTGCTCAAAGGACCAACCACCAGCTGCTCACAATCAGAAATCTGCTGAACCCAGCACATGGATAAAAACTGGCAGAGTTCTTCACACCATTCTATTAATTCCCTGGAGATTTGTAAAGCTTCATGAAATTTGTTGTGTTTTCTCACTGGCTATGTGTTATGTGTTGATTGTTCATGCTGGTGAGCAGCAGGTCAGCTGCAGAGCAGGATTTCTCAGCCTGCCCTTTCAGAGGTGGGAGTAATTACTACGTAGTGTTAAGAAGAAGAGTTTCCTCTCAGATCACATCAAGGTGTTCATTGCAGGCAAGGAAATACAGGTTACATGCTGGTGGTTCTTCCAACTACCACTCCAGAACTTGCTCAAGTGTTATATGAAGTGTTTGAATGGGAAGCAGTGCCACAACCTCTCCCAGATCACTGCATGTGGGCTTTTCAGGAGACATGACCCAGGCACTTCCATCCACTGGCAAACCAGCACTGCCAGAGCCCTGAACTGCCATGGTGGCTGTGGTTGCCTCACACGTACATCACTTAGAAGCCTGTAATTGTGCTTCTAGTCCAGGATGCCAGATGTTGTCTGGCTCAGGATGAGAACAGGACTATGGCCAGAGGAATAGCAGCCTGCCTTGCATGAATGAAAAGGAACAGGGTTGGTGGAAGCATAGCTGAAGGAGGAGGAATGAAAAAATACAGATTTTAGGTGGGGGCATTGAAGTGCAAGAGATTGGGAAGTGTGAGTGAAGTAGATAGAGACCTGGGGTTGAGTCCTGACAAGACCAAATGAAATGCCACATAAGTAGTTGGGGAACCTGACATTGACAAATTTAGTTTGGAAAGCTTTTGTAGGCACCTGCAATAGAAGGATGCCTTGCCTCTGATGACCATACTTGGAAGATGTATTGCAGAAAACTCAGGCTACCTAACTGTCCTGTCAGTGATGTATTTGAACAAAAATACATGAATATGACAGCATAAGGAAGTTGGAAATTTTGTTCATTCCTTTTAAATCAGGTCAAGTTTCTCTGGCAAAAGAAATATTGTCATGAACAGAGTAAAAAAGTTCACATAAAGAAGGCAGAGAAGAGGGAAAGGGAAAGAATCTGTTTCCTTGCTGGCCCAAAGAACACTTCAGATGTGACTGGCTGTTAAGGATGAGCCAGAGGTTCATCAGTGTGATACTTTCAAGAAAACACCTGAGCTCCAGAAGTAGGGATGCCTCATTCCAAACTAGGATGATCTGCTCTAACAGCATGGGCTTGACCAGAAAAAGGCTGTCCAGTAGGGCTTCCCAGGCTCCTCAGACCTTGCAGACAGCACATGACCTTCATACAATGACCCCAGTACAGTATATTTTTTGCAGAAAGTAGAACTAAGAGAAGGGACAATCTGTTTATTCCTACAGTCTCTGACATCCTATATCACTGCTCTCTTGTTGCTATCTTAGCACAAATAATGAGAATAATTTCAGGTGACGATACTTCCAGTTAACCTGGGGTTCGTCTGGAACACCTACTGGATACTTATCCAAGCACTATTAGAAATGTGTCTGCTACATTTGGAATAAACATAAATATTGCTGCACCTCATTCTTTCAGTGCCTTAAGCCCTCAAAGCTGTTGGAGACATGATGCTAAATGCCTCTCCAGGAGCCTGCACGTACTGGGGAGCCATGGATGGAGATAATGCTCCCAGTAGCAGTATGGGAAAAGTATATATTTGTGCCTTGGTATTCTCAGTGATGCCTGTTGGACAGCTCTGTTGGATTGGTTCTCAGCATCAATTTGCAATAGTCACAATAATTTACATTCAAATCCTAATTAATGAAGTTCTGGTGTTTATGGGATGGGGGATCTTGAAAGGATAGGGTGTACTTTCTGTTCTATTTCTGCCATTTTTCGTTCCAGTGAAACTCTACTCATGACTCACTGCTCATTACCATCTCCTGGCAAAGAAGAGAGAGATGTACAGCAGAACAAAATGTTTCTTACCCTGATTACTTGCTTGTTTTCCACAGGCCAATATCTCCTTTACCACAAACTGGTAAATAGCTTCCTTATAAATTCAAATCCACAAAAATATTTATGTGAGGAAAGACTTGAACATATGACCACCTCAAGGTTATTTGTATTTATTATCTCTGTGCTAAATGGTCAGGGTGAGTGGAGAGTGGAAAATCCCTTTCAGTGAGACGTGCAGACAGGAAGCATTTAGGCTTGGAGCCTCCAGCAACAGCACTGGACTGTCTCTGGGCCATGGAGACACTGACTCTCTGCTGATGATGAGTGCTGAGGGAAGCTACTAACATGAAGAATGCTATGAGGTAAAGATGATTCCTTCATATAGATAGCCACAGAATCATGGAATCACAGAATGGTTTGGATTGGAAGGGACATTCTTCCTCTAGTTTCACCCTGCTGCCATGGGCAGGGACACCTCCCACTAGACCACCATGTCCTTCAAAGCCCCATCCAACCTCATCCAAACAGTTCCAGGTATGGGACATCCACAGCTTTTCTGGGCAGCCTATGCCAGTGTCTCAGCATCCTCACAGTCAAGAATTCCTTCCTTATGCCTACTCTAAACCTACTCTTAGGCAGTTTGAAGCCACTGCCCCTTGTCCTATCCCTACAGGCCCTTGTAATAATCCCGTGGAAGAATCAACCATTTATCTTACAGCCATGCAAAATTTTATAAAATTATTAACTACTAATATATGATGGGAAAAAAGCCAGGGATCTTTCTTGGGTTTTCTGCATTTGATGCTGCTCTGGTGAAATTACTTTAGGTGGAATCTTATTAGTCAAGAATAAAGTCCACTACAAAAACGATTTTGTATGCTTTGGGAATGAAAAATAGATGTCAATTTACTTTATTTAAAGATTTGGAAGCAGAACCAGAGTCCTAAGAACTTCTCCTAACTCTGTTTTGTGAGCTTGTCAAACAGCACAGAGCACTGATGACTTCTCAGCAAAACAGATGGAGGAGTGGTGGTCTGAGCATAGGCCAGGACATTTCCCAGGGGAGAAGGATTGCCAAGCCTGAGGATAAACTTCACATGGAAGGTGAACCAGATTAAGGGGAGCAGCATTTGGGAGATGTGTTTGCTGCCACTGAAGAGATGTAAGGAATGGGGGCAGTAGCCACCTCAACCTTAACATCTCTACTTAACACCTGTCTCTAAGCAGTAGAAGCCAGATGAGCTTTACAGAGATGTAGCTTTGCAAGGCAGAGAAGAGAGAACAAGGCTCTTTGGCCAGCCCTAGCACTGATTCCCTCTGCAAATACTTACTTTTCTGATGCATAAAGCCAGTGCAGGGATGATAGCAAGATACATCTGGAATCTGGAATCTGAATCTGAATTATAGAAACGATGTAGAAATCTGAAAATAGAAACAAACTGAAATTGTCACAGGACATATTCGGTTACTCATGTACAGTTTGCACACATTTCATATCTGACAGTAGGAAAAGCACTGTAAAAATACTCTTAAGAATGTGAATCTCTGCTCTGATTTATACTTGAAAGGCAACATCTAATTAGTGTCTGTGTTTTACTAACAAAAGACCAAGAGGATGAAAGCTTCTCAGATATTACCTTTATTTTACCAGGTATTTTTTAGAGTATAATGTGGGATAAAATGACACATTTCTTTAAAGTTTATCATTCATACACAAGAAAGGATTTGGCAGCAGTTTATAAACCTGCAATTTTTACAGCAATTTTAAACTTTACGTATTTTTCTGTGTCTGAGGGTTCTTTAAAAGAATTCCTTTGATGACCTCTAAATCAACTGGTGTTCACTGGTCTGCGCAGGGATGTGTGCTGTTGTACACCAGCTGTGGGGCTGCCTTTGGTCTAAGCAGCTCAGTTATTGTGTCAGCAGTTTTCACACTGTTTAATTTTCATAGGCTTGGTTACACAACACATTCTCAGGCCTCCCAGCTGTGCCTAATGAAAATTCATACTGACACTCATTCAGGTCTCAGCATCCCTCTTGCTCTGGTGTTACCTTATTATTTTTTTATTATTCTACTTAGAAAGAAACTGCAGCACTCCCAATATAGGAAACGTGATATATGTTGAGGATAATCTCCTGTCACTGCAAGGTTTCTCCTCTGTTAGTTCTCTCTGTGTGCTTCATTTCATCTGTTTGCCACCTATTAGAAAGGGTAGCAAAACATTTGGTTCTTAAAGGGTTCACTGCTTCATTTTATGCAACGTAACTGCATCAGCAGAGCAGTAATTTATGAGGAATAATTTGTTTGGCAGTCTTAGGCTTTTTTCCTGGATTGTCTTTGAACAGATTGTAATTTTCTTGAAACTATTAATTATTCAAAATGTTAATGATTCTGGGAGAATGATTATGAGCAATTTCATGTGAGCATTTGGTATGCAGTACTCCACTTCTACAGCCATTACTTTCTTGTGTAGGTAGATGAAGGCACATCATATTTTCTCTGTTTTGTTGTCAAAAGATGCTAAAAATTATCAGGTCATGTTTGCTCAGAGTATAAGAGTTTAGTGAGACACAAAAAAATTTAGAATTTTCCTTTAAAGTCCTGACTAGATAAAAGAGTCTCTCTAAGACAAACTTATGAAATAAAGAAGAACATTGTCAGATTCCTTTTATTTACTTATCAAATTTTTATTTCTTATAGTAATTTGCACAAAAAGGTAATAGGGTTTGTACTCAAAATCTCAGTGGGGGTGTCCTACAGCTTAGGTTGTGAGTGCCTTGTGTTTTGGTGAAAGATCTATTTCTCTGTATAAAATATTCTGAAAACACAGTTACCATCAGCTTGAAAATTTCTCTCAAGGTTATTGTGAAGGTTAAAGTGACTGTAGGCAGTTTCCAGTCCAGAATAATGGAGTCAGAAGCTTGTGAGGTTTGCTGGTCTCCTAACACTTGCTTTCTGTTTCTGTTGAAGCATGAAAAGTTTCAATTCACCTTAAATTAGCATTTTGTGGGATAAAACCGAGCGTTCTTGAACAGCAAGTGGCTGTGTGGAAAGAGAACAACGCACACAATGACTGTGCACTGCAGTAGCAACATGTGAAGGGATAAAATCTGTGGTCTGGTAACCACCCTGTGGCTTGTGGCTGGAAAGCTGTGAGTCAGGCAGCCTTGGTGAATCTAGAAGACTCTAGGGAGATGGGACATGGGGTCTGCACCCTCTACACTGACTTCTTACCCTCTGGCCAGATGCAGCCTAGCTCTGACATTTGAGATGTTCTAGATGGCTTTTAGAGAGTCTGACAGTGAAACGAGAAAACAGGATTCAAGCACGTGGGTGTCCAGTTTAGGGTGACTGAATTGCTCTCTCCTCTGCACTAGTAAATATCCACTGACTTCAGTGGGAATTTACATACCCACAGATTGATTCAGTTGATAAACAGAAGCATACAATGCAACTCATGTAAGATGCACACAGCTTGTTCCAGGTAGACAGTGGGCTCTCACTGGTCACTGTTGCCCAGCCAGCATGGGCTGGTGGTTCACATAACCACAGCTCAGCAAATGAACGGCTCCGGTTGCTCCAGAAAAAAGTAGTCAATCATGCCCTTAGCTCACATTCAGATGCTTACATTTGGAAGTTTGAAGAGAATTAGATGAATTCCATGTTTTGTTGGAACAGACCTTACCTAACTCTGCCTCAATTGTGGCCAGGGAAATGCCAGAGCACTGTTAACTGATGATGACTTTTCATTTCAGTGCCTACTGTGCAGAGCTAGATACTGAGGTTTCAATGCAAACCAGATGTAGGTGCAACACGAATTTCTGGCATGACTGCTGAGCTTTGTGGATAAAGTTTTTCACTCATTTTATAGAGTAGAATGTATCCATTTGTGATATTTTACAGTGACTTAAAGACAGATCTCCACCCCAACAAGCTTAACTGATATAAGTTTAAAATATTGCTTGTGGAAACCTTCAGAGATATAGCTTTTGCTTTGTTTTCTACCCAACGAACCCTTATCTTTGTCTAAAAGCTGACACATAATGTGCTACCAGTCCCTGGAGAGTAGAAGCTAGTTGCAGCCTGCATTTTTGCAATCCAGTGTATAGGATGTATTGTCTTTTAAACACAAGCCAGGTGGTGGAAAGTCGTGGGAAAAGAAGTAAAGCAAAAGCTGGACCTTTAGTGGAAAATCATGAAAGTGACTGCAGAACTACAGGCAGGAGCTCTCACAAGCTCATGTAGGCTGCAGTTCAATCCATCCCTGTCCTGAGCTGACAATCCTCTGCAGTGTCTGCAACGTTCATTACTCACAGCTTAACACGTGCAGAGCCATAGGAGGAAAGTGCTCTTTATCCACCCGAACAGCTAGAGGGGGACTCAGCATGCAGCATGTTACTCCAAAGCCTGGGTAGCAGTTCGTTTTTTAAGGAACTCCATAAATAGACCTTCTTTTCAAAGCCATGAACAAAGAACATTGTGGAGGTACAGAACCCATAGAGGTTCAATTCAGATACACAGCAGAAGACTTCAGCCGGCAGCAGCCAGTCATAGAACATTGCTCGTTTGTCAAAATCACAAGAGTATTGTAACTAAAGTGTGAATTTTCAATTTATTCATACGCATAATTTGACCCAAGGAATATTTACCTCTTCCTCACAGCAACTTTCCTCTGTCCTCTCCCTCTTAAAGCAAAAGTAGACAAAATATTTCCTATTCAAGTAGTCAAGCATTCAAATTACTTTAAAAGTTAACACCTATTTTAAGCCACTTGCTGTTCAAGAACACAGGGTTTTATCCCACAAAATGCTAATTTAAGGTGAATTGAAACTTTTCATGCTTCAATAGAAACAGAAAGCAAGTGTTAGGAGACCAGCAAACCTCACAAGCTTCTGACAAACAATAAGTAAGTGAGCAAGAAGTGGGAGTATACAAACATAAGCACATACATGTAGTTGTGCCAAAGATTGTTGTCATTAAAGCGGTCCAATAATTTCCATTTCCTTTCTACAAATGCTGCTAGAACTGAAGTTTATATGAGTTAAATCTTTGTTTACTAATTCTGAAACAGGATCTCAATTGATTTGACTTTCTGCACTGTGAAACCCTGCTCTTCTGTGCACATGGGCGTGGGTCTACTGGAGTTCAACAGGTATTTACTAAGAACTAGATGGATTTTCTTCCCTTGAAATACATGGAGGAGTTATCACTCTGAACCTTGCAGAAAAGTAGAGTGATAGGAAAGCAACGGGGGGAATAGACCTATAAATTTAAAGCTAAAATTCAAGAACAATGTCTGATTTTGGTATGGGGAAAACATCACTGGGCAACAGGATGAGTTTATGGAATGCACAGAAGTATCAGCAGAGGCTTATTCTTTTTTGACCACTTTTAACTTGACAAGATCTTCAAATGTATTTTTATAGTTTCCTTCCTGGTATGCTCCCAGAGATAAGTACTTGAAGTAAATGTCAGACCAGAACTAGCTGGAAAAAAGCTTCTACTTACATTGTGTGAAAGAAGCCACTGAATTTGCTCCTGACTCCTTTGCTGAGCTAGCACAGCTCATAAAAAGTAAAAGGATGACAGATTTTTAACTTATTCATTCCTGGTTATTCTGAAAATAATACGAAGAAATGTAAAAGCTGATTTGCACAGTAATACTCAGTCCTGCACTTGATCAGGGACTTCAGTAAAAAGAGAAGGATTATAAACTCTGAAAGAATTCTTCTTTGTTTCATATGGGATATTTCCTGTTTCGCTCATTATACTGAGTTTTCCAGCATGAATATTCCCAATACAAGTCTGCTCTGTTCCTGAATTCTCATTTATATGCACATTAAAAATATTGACTCTTTCTTCTGTCCCAACAATTCAGATACATTTTAAAAATTATTCTTGCAAAAGAAATACTTAGTGTAGCTACTTTTTAAAGTGGTTTACTATTTTATTTATCTTTGGGAATGGGGACTAATACATAACAAGTAGTGTTTGAAAAATAGCAGAAAAGATCCTGTACCTCTGCAGCTGCATTTGATGCTCGTACACCTTTGGGTGCAGTTCTGCTTCTCCTTCCACTAAACACACACCATACAGTGTGTGAACAACATCAAAGATCAATATCAAAATCTGTGGCTTTGGTGGGACAAATGCACCTCAGTAAAGTAAGTCCTGCTGGAGCTGAAGAGGGAGCAGTGGCAAGGGACTGCTCCTGTCGCAAAGCAGACTCCAGCAGCCTGATGGGATGCTTCTGCTCTCTGAGTCTTTGATGCTGTAACAAGCAAATAATAGGCATGTCATGCTGATACAAACTCAATTATTTCACAGCTTTTTAAGTACAAAATGACTGAGTCACTAGCTGAGAGGGAGAAAGACCACTGACATCGATGGGAAGACTCACTGACTTCAGCATTTTGGATAACGCTCCAAGAGATGTGGGATTACTTATAATTAAGGGAAAGTAAGACATAAACTGCTCGAAAGGAAACTTTGTTTTGTAGCTTACATCTCTACTAGCTACATCTTTACTGGAGAAGGTTATCCAAAGCATCATCAGCTGGTAGTTAGCATGAAGACCATTTCCTATGGAGTTATACAGTAACGTTTGCTTAGGAAAATAAGAGATAGGCTGGAAAAAATACCCTACCTGGAATTAGAGGAAGGTAATTGGAGTAAATGCCTGCAAACAAGAAAGTTTAGAACATTTTGGTTACAGTGAAAGGAAACACCGCACAGCTTCCCACTTCTTAGGAGAGGCACTACATATGTCTTTGGAAACGTCCTGTAGCACAATCTACCTCATTAGAAGCAACTGAACTGACTCAATACAGAACTATTTTACCTTTCCCCGTGTCACCTTCAATGTCACCTAATACAGCATAATTAAGTGCAAATGAAATTGTTGTTAGAGAGAACAACCTGTTGTTTCTGGTAATGATCAGTTAGAAGCTGTGCTTGCATGGAGAAGTCAGAAGGTTGTTGATTACATCTCTGTATGAATGAAATGCACCTTCTAAGAGTAAAGGGAGCCCAAAGTTGAGCACATTCCTGCTGTTTGCCTTGTCAAGACTGCAGCTGTGGAATATATAATTAGGGAGAAAGTAATCAGAAATCAATTTGAAGAAATGCTAACAAGATATTAGGAACCTTCTGAAATCTGTAGAAGTGCCTTAAAAAAAAGATCTGAAAAGCTCCTGTCGAAGATGTTGAACAATTTCAGCACAGAAAGTGAGTATCTTTATGTATAAGGACACGTAAGGTCTCGGGGTTTAGGAACTGACTTCTATTCTTAGGCTTTCTTTGTATTTTGCAATGACCTTAAAATTTAGTATGTTGATCCTAAATTAGCCAGTGGAAGTCAAAAGGCTGGATCAAGAGCTTTGCACATTTGAAGTGCTCCTTAAATGTTATATAACAAGCAAGAATGGAAATTAAGCAGTCTATAGACCCTACATTGCACCCTTGCACAAAATTAATTTTTCCCTGAAGCCTGTAAAGAACTTTGCTCTCACCCAGCAGAAAGCACGGTTTACCAGCCAGGGAAGCCCATTCATTACATGGGTTAGTTATAATTTTAACTACCATCTCCTCCTCCAAAAAAGGCCATGAGGTTTGTTACATTGCATGTGGCACAATGATGAAAATGAAGCATTTGGAAAAGCTCTGGATTGAGGGAGATCCCAGCCAGCTCCTCCGAAGAGAAGTGCTTGGTATAGAAGTAACTTACTGGAAGCTCTGCACATTGTGTTGTATCTGCATGTGGCTGTTTGTTTGGAGACATTAGCAGTCAGGGAAATGAAGAAATCTTTAAGTAGGATCTGAGCCCTTCCACTACACAAATTCTATCAAACCAAATCTGCCAGGGAAAATCAAGGAGGGCAAATTAGCTATATGTCATCTTCTGAGCAAATAAGCTTATTTCAAATATGCTAAGCAGTATCTTATTTCATCAACTGCATGGGAAGGTCTTCTAAAGCTCCCACTTCTGTAGAGGAATATCATTATAGCAGGAAGAAGTCAGTTCTCCTGACTTCAGTCCTCTAAAAACCAGGCACTGGGTATAAAGGATGTAGGCAAGCATTCTCTAAAATGAAGGCAGAGAGATATAAGCCCTCCCATGACAGAGGGATTCCTTGCAATCTAAAGAAGGCATCTGAGACAAATCAAATGAGTTCCCCTGGGAGAGACCTCTCTGCTGATAATGGAGAGAACAGAGACATCAGAAAAGATACTGAAATCTATGAGTCTAAAGCTAAGTCAGAGGAATCCTACCATGAACAAAGATTGTGTTTAAGCAGGAATAATTTAAGGCATAACATAGATATACAGAAAAAAATAAATATAAAATATAAATGAGGAGAAATAAAGTATCTTTCCCCTAAGAAACAAGCATTAAGAACTAATACACTTAAAATCTGTTTAGAAAACCTTGAGCATACAGCTCATTAAATAAATAAAGAGTAAACCATGCAAATAAGGAGTAAAGCGTACATTACTCATATACAGTTGTTTAGTATGGTAGGAAACCATCTTACTTCCACTGGATTATGCTCTCTTGGTTTGCTTAGTCACTGGCTGGAAGCTGCCCATTCAGGGCATCATTGTGGAGGAGGAGTGGTGTTCCTGCTGCTCCTCCTGCATTCTGGCCTCCCAGTGCTCACACCTCATCGGAGCATCTCAGCCAGAGTCTTATGTCTACTCTGCCACCGCCTCAGCCCACAGACTAGTTCACCTGGGTTATTAATTTGTGATATGGCTACTTCTAGTCAGGCTTTGTGGAGGAAAGTTTTTTTATACCTATTGTCTCTGACATTACTTGCCACTTGGAGTTTTCATTTATTCAAGTTCTCAGTAGCACGACTTACATCAGTCTAGGAAGTTAGGTCACATAATCTTAATGTAATCATCTCTATGGAGACCTATATAGTTCAATCTAAAGGCTATCAGCTATCCACCAACTAAATAAATATTTATTATGTTTATATCAACTATGTGTAGCTCTCTTGAATAATTAATTTAAAAGATTTTATGCAAAATTGTAAATAAAGCTGCAGGTACTGCATTAGAATTTCATTACAGTTCCTTTTTTCTCTTGAGTAGGAAAACTTGTTAGAAAAAAGGGGTGAGACAGTCAAATGTTCATTCAGAGGAAAAATTTCAGATGATACATAGGTGATTAGCTGTTGAATATTTGTTATTGTTAATGTGAGTGGCTGGTTTAATTCCCTTGCTATCACACTACAAAGTTAGCCTTGACATGATCTTCTATAATGTGATGAGCATTGTTGTATAGACTGAATTTCTAATATTCTAATGAATTTTGCTGTGTGAGACAGACCGTGAAAAGGAAAAAAGTAAGCACCTCTTTGCCATGCATGATTTCTTCCATGTTTGCTTCTTGAGGTAATGTCTGGATTATGATTTCTTTGTTGGTAGTTCAGTACATTAAAATAAGCTAATGCAGCATTAACTAAGCACTAATAGGTCATTAAATTCAAACTTTTATACAGGAGAAAATAAAAACATTTCAAATGTAAATATTAGTCAATTTTATATGCATTAATTTTTGCTATCTGATGCCATTTGTATTAATAATTAATACTTGTGTTTCATCAGGATTTTATCAGGCTTAAGAGACAGCCAAACTTTCTTGGCTGAGTATTACTCTTTTTCTTTGCAAACAATTCAAGAGGCCAAGATAACACTGTGCATTTCTTTATCCTCTCCTGCTGACTACCTGGCAAGAGGATGGACCCCACCGAGCAGTGATGCTGGCGAACCACAAGTAATCCAACAGCAAACAATCATTGAAATGTGTCCTGCTGTCTGAAGCCCTTAGGATATGCATGACAATCAGCAAATGTTTTTCTCCTAGTTAGGGGCATAGACTAAAAGTCCCAGGGCATTTTTCAAAGTGCAGTTACATGCACAGTCATCCTAGGAAGCTCATAACCTCTTTAAGAGCCCCTACACACAAACCTTTAGCAAGTACGAAAGCAAAGTCTTTTGTGGATCTGATTCAAACTAACTTTCTTGCCTCAGCATGCATCACAAAATTACAGAAATGGATGCAGGAAGGGCCCTGGGCATCACAGAGTTGCCTGCTTCTCTGAGGCAGGACCTCCCACACCAAGGTGATCAGGTCCCCCCAGCTTTCCAGAGGGCCATCTGGGTCAGGGTGTCTCAGCTCCTTGAGCAGCTGGCCCCATAATACATATTACACATCCTCCACATCTGAGAAATGAAGGTTATCCTGAGACTGGTCCTAGCCAAGCATCAAGGTGAGAGTCTGTTTTATAAGGAAACATGCCCTTTTTTGTGTTGAAGAGCTATTTGATGGGAATAATATCCCAACCAGAGTTTCAGTAAAAAACAGTGAGTCTTAGTGTGTGGGGGGAGTCACATTGTATCTTATAAATAGTGTGCATGGCTATAGCTAGTGATCCTGGCCCTCTGCTAGCCTTTGATCATCTCTTTTGCCCGGGAACATACAAGGTAATAAAAGGCTAGCTTGTTGTTTACGATCAGTGATAAAATCTTTTGGGAAGAAAAGGCTTTATTCTCCATTCCAGTGAAGAGGAGGACCTAACTGTACCAGGAATTCTATTACACTTATATACCAGACAGTCCACTGAAATCAAAGGGAATACTTGCTGTGCCTAAGCTTACAAATGCACCATGCTTTTATCAGATTTGGGCTCGTGGCAGATATAGTTTAAGATAGTATCTTTGAATTTATCCGTCTACACAGCTGACAAGAGGAAAAGAGAATGTGAATAGATGGTGAATACAATAGTTTTCATTTCCTAAACCACCTCTACAGATAATTTCCTAGCGAGGGAGTGTGAGTTGTTGCAACTACATAAGCTATTGCATTTGGCTTTGGTATAGATAACCATGATAATAATATTTCCCTGTAGGAAAATGCCATACTAAAGCAGGGGCATGATTTCCATCTGTCTTTCTCAGCTTGGGGGTTTTTTGTTTGTTTTTTTAAATCCATTCTTTCAGATAGGAGCTGTTCACATAATCATAGTCCGAGACACATTTTCAGCTTTAGTCTACCGAGTTGTTGATGCGGTTGCCTGCCTTCTCCATACTCAGGGGGATCTTTATTACAGAGAGTTATCAAAATGGACTGTGTTAGCATTTAAGTGCCACTGTCTGCTTATGTACCACATAACTGAAAAGGGGCAGAGGGGATATTTTTCTCACATAGAGAGGTAACAGAACATCAGAACAAATTTCTTGCTTAAGTTTGCACGTGAGAATCAAATAAGATTTTGGTCACAACCAACTATCTCATTATTGGTACTTGGTACTTGGCCACCACCATTCCACCTTGTCCTAAATGGGAGACAGGCCTGTCTCAGAGCTTGCAGGCAGTACTCTTTTGAGATGGGTTTGATACAGCAGAATCAGGATCCCCACTTTTAGATCATTACAGATCTAAAAGCCACATCGAACAGATGCTTTGATTATAGTATTTTCTAATTATTACATGTATTTAATTGGAATGATCCCTGATAATCCAATACTTTCAATTCAGAATGATAAATATTTTCTCATCTTTGAAATATTGGTGTAACAGGAATATTGGTTGTGTCTGAAATGTGCCATTTTAACATGTGGCACATTTGGAAATTAAATCTGCTCCTGTGTCCCCTCAAGACTGAAACAGATGATGTTAAGTGCTCTCATTTTTCAACTTCTTAAGATATTTTTGTCTGGATGAGTCATTAGGTATTCTGGTCACTTCAATTACCAATGCAGTTATGAATTTCACAGGGAAAATGTCAATTGTGAAATTTCTCGGTGACAACCATTTTCACTGCAGGGAATGTTTAAGTCATTGTAGAAATATGGAAACCAGCCCTGGCAGGGTATTTGAGGGGTCACGTAGTTGACCCCATGCCTCAAGGCAGGCTCAGTTCTGCCAAATTATCCCTGGTAGATGTCAGTCTACTCTGCCTCTGAGATACTCCCATGTCCGTGCCCACCATCCCCACAACTTACAGCTTCCCTGGAAGACAGACAGCCATGGTGTTAGGTCTTTTGAAATCTATTGTTTAACATATGCACTCCATGTGGAACTTTTTTGAGACCATTTATTTTCATCCTGTGATCCATGGTCTGCAGAACATTTCTACAAATGCTGAAGCTTTTATTACGCTTCTCCTCAGCTTTCTCTTGCCTCAGAGCCCCAGTGTTCCCCGTCTTGCCTACGAGACTGTGGACTCTTGACCTTTATCTTTCTGCTTCTGCCCTGGTCCCATCTTTCTTAAAGTACAGCTGAGACGTTAGGAGTTACAACAAAGGCAGAATGCGTCTTCCATACAACTCCTTTGTGCATCCTGCTGTGAAGTTACATTGTCACGGCAGGGCAACATCATCGACCCAGGTCATCCACACCCAGAGCCTTTAACAAAAAGCAGTTGTCTGGTCCATATCTTCCCATCTTGTATTTTTGATACTTAAATTATCTATTTCAAACTACTTCAGCTTTTCAAAATAATTTAGAATTCCTGTTGCATCCTCCAGTTTGTGTCCTGTACAAGAGAGCTCCATTGTCTAGTGTCCAAACCATTAAATATTGAATAATACCAGACCCAGGAGAAACTCTAGCACAGATTTCTCATGCTTTTCTCTAGGAGTATAGTTTTCCAGTCACTAGTACAACAATTTCATAGTGTTTTCAGTAAAACTCTTTCCTTAATGTGCTTATGAGACTCTCTTGGGAAGCAAAGACAAAAACAGTGATACAGCCACTATACAGAAAGCTGCTACTCTTGCACTCAGCAGTATACTGTGTTTTCCTTTGTCCTCGTGTTCTAGCAAATGTTCTTTCCAAATATTTTTTCTGTTCTTTTTCTTGTTACCCCCTGTGTTAATTCTATTGTATTCTATACCTTGGCCTTTCTGATTTTGTCCTTTTGTAGGTTTGTGCTAGTCTTACATATACCTTCCTAGTAACTTGGCCTCCTTTCAATGTCAAATAATTTTCAGGTCACTGAAAAACTCCTGAGTTAGCAGAAGTGGCTTCTTGCTACACTTCTTGTATCTCCTTTGTCGGAAATAATCTGTGCTTGTCTTTTTGAAGGTACTTTTTTAAGAGCTTTCTTTAAGCTTTCTTTTTCCTCCTGTGTTTCTTCCCTCTCAAGTCTCAAGTTGACTGATGCTCTATTTCCTCAAATCCCTTATTTTTATTTTACTGCTTTTCATTTATTCTCTTGCTTGATCTCCAGAGTACTACAGTTTATGATCCCTGTCACAGGGCTTGCCTTCTCCCTTCACCCTCTGGACTAACCCCTCTTCTCTCAGCAGATAAAAGATCCAAAGGAGTCTTTCATTTTCTGAGAAACATATAATAATCTCCATTGCAGCAGGGCTGTTTCCCCTCCTCTTTATGCCCAAGGACTACTGGTGCTCATAGCAGACAGACACAGCCACATACACACCTCAGAAACATGCCTCTCTCCTTCTGCTTACTCAGAATAAATCATAAATGTGTCATGTCCCTTCACTTATCAAATCAGTTAAGAAAAAATTCTGGTTGTGAATTACATTTTTCTTCAATTAGTTTTTTATGTTTCTTATATGGGCATACAGACCTCCAAGGTAGTCATCCCACTCTTTTCTTTCTTGTCCCTTTTAATTCCTGGGGGATTTAGTGCTCTGTTTCCAGAACATGCAGTATCCGCCTCTTTGCTAGTTGGATCAGGCTGTGCCTGATAACATTCTCACTTCTCTGTGTGAGATGTACTCTTTTTCTTCAAGTATTACTGCTTCCTCAGCAGGAAGCTGCAGTCTTTGCCAAGTCTTTTCTCCTGGCCATCCCATCCTCTCCAGATGCCGATTTCTGCCCCAGCCTTTGCCCTCAGGTGGAGGTGCTGGGGAGAGCAAGCCTTACCTCTCCTCCCCCATACGCATAGCTAAGGGCTCACTCGCAGCTTTCCTAGGGGCTTGTTTAATGGCAGAAGTTTTCTAGCAGGTCTGATCCAGGCTCTCAACATACACTGTCCCTTCTGGGATGTCAGGTTAGATCTGCAAGCAGACATCTCTGTCACCTTCATCCTCCTTCCCTGGCAGACGGCCAGTTTTGCACATCTTAGACTAACAACGGAGATTCCCCTCAAATCTTACTAGTAGTGATTATTCACTTGGTAGCAAGTCTGAGCCTGGATAACTACGTACATAGTGCTGAAGAATCTTATTAAAATACAAAGCAATGGCACCATAACTGCACTGTACCCTCCCAGCTTTCATCAACAAGAGTTGTTTCTTGCCAATGGTCATGCCACTTTACTATTTTTATAACAGGGGACACTTCCATGTCCCTGATTCAGCAGAATGTCTAAACACAAATTATCCAAAGCCAGAAATTAATGCTGAAATGATGCCTACTCCTTACCTGAGTCTAGACAAATGGCAATGTGTAGAATTACTCTTACTGAAAAATAATCCGTGCTGCTAAATACCCTGAATGTCATAGGTGAGAACAAAACTGTTCTTATTATCAAGTCTGAATTTCATTCCAACTTGCAAAGTATTGAACGCTTTTTTTCTTTGACTGTTTCTGAAAATCTCAAATTATATGAGATTCCAAAATTTTTTTAAAACCCAAGAAATTATTTCAGAAAGAAACCCCAGCAAACTGAAAGAGTTTCGGTTTAGCTTTTTATTTAAAATCCTGTTATTCAAAAGTGAATTTTGTGACTAATGATTTTGAACTGTTTGGACTTGCCATAGTGCCAAGTAAATGCGGCAAATGCTTGCGGGATTGAGGCCGTTCACTCAAGGCTCTGAATAGCTGAATAGCAAGGGGAAATATGTAAAATCAACTCTGATTTGGAATCTTGTTTCTAAAGATTGTTAAAGTACAATATTTAGAAGCAAGGAATCATTTAATACAGTGACCAGCAAATTCCTACTGGGTTAGAATTTGATATTTAACCTTCTAAGCAGTGCTGCTTAGTACAGAAAAGGAGCTGGAGAGATTTTCTTACACAGGGGAAGATCCTTCTTCCATATTTTAATGAGAAAATAGGATTCTCACTACGGTATTGCTATTACCTCAACATGCCACAGTTAAACTCTCATGCTCAAGGCTACAAGAATTAAGTAATTTCTTTGGTCCACTGAAGTTAAAGCTAAAACAGGAACATCCTCGTTTACTTTCTCCATCCCCATTTACAGCAACAGCAGGGATATCAGAGTGACCATGGCAGATGGCAGAACGTTCCTTGCTGCAGGCACAGCTGATGCAGGTGAGCACCACCTGTAATTTAGCACCACTGCTATCCTCATCTTACCTCCCAGCAGCATCTGCGGAGGCAGAGAGGTAAAGCTGCTGCCTCCAGACCCAAACAAGCACAAAAGTCTGTGGGAAAAAATACAAACCCTTTCTGGATTCTAAATCCAGTATTTCTAGATTAAAAGGAGTGTTTTTTCTTCTCTAAGATGTAGCTCTTAATATATGGGAATGATCAGTTTGAAATTAAACTGTATCCTGCTGAATTTCTAGATGCCTTTTTACAGCACTGTGCTCTGGGCCACATCCTCACCATTCACACTTTTTGGGAGGTAGTTCTTGGTTGCTCAAATAATTTTTGCTAAAATGTGATTTCTGCTCTTGATGCTGTTTTCCCAAGCTGTCAGATGTCAGCATTTCCACAAACTGCCCACTGGCGAGAAGGGAGTGACTAGAGTGCAGAGGTGCCGTGCCAGGCTCAAGTTTGTGGTTAGTCTATGGAGAACGAAAATGTGTTTCCAGAGCGGCAAGTCTGTCAAACATTTCATTATCAGAATGGATAAAACACTTGAGAAGTAATTGCAGTGAGTAAAATGCATACAAGCGGTAAACCACTCTTCAGGCTCGTTGTGAGCTTATGTCATGAGATAGGAGGCCAAAACTTCCCTTCCCCGGAGTGGTTGTTGTCATCAGAAGGACACAGATGTCACCCAAAGAGGAATAATTTAGGAGCATCTTCAATTTGCTCCTTGTGCCATCTTATTAGTCTAAGTAAGCAGGCTAATAAGACTTTTCCTTCTGGTGGTAAAATGAGAAATAGTCAGCGCTTGGTAGCTCCTTAAATGGCACCTTTCATTCTGATGGCACATTAACCCAGAGGTCATATGCTTTCGCTATACATTTAGGATGATAGACTTTTCTACCCACTCAGTGGTTCCTGATAGTTTTCTATAGTATTTTAGGTAGCTATTTTGTCATGGGAATTTGCTGGTAGATGTCAGATGTGAGTGGTACCATGCAGAGACAAAGCATGCCCTTCATTAGGCTGCAGAGGCAAGTGCTTTTGGAGGCAGAGAATGCACACTCCTGCTTACTATTGCTGTGAGCTGTGTGACAAGCAGTTTGCACCCTGGGACTAAAGATTTGTTCATTAGATAGCTTTCAAATAGCTCTCATTGGCCATAATGCCCTAAATAGCTCAAGATCTGACAGGCCACCAGCTATGGGCTGGCAATGAGGCACAGCCATGTCCACCTAAGCTGCAGCTCCCGTGAGGCCGAGCCCGACCTGCTCCTCACTCACAACCTCTGTGTGCATCCATGCGCTCTGCTGGGCTGGGGACGTTCTTCATGGGGAGAACAGGGGAGAGTTTGGTACTGCTGAACAGGGACAGGTCTATCTGGTGCCCTCTGTTCCCTCTGGGGCTGGGAACAGACATTTCCATGTCTGGTAGACAGTGTCATACCAGGTCTCCTGGAGCATGGACATGAGGTTGTGGCCCCAGCCTTCAGCTGTATCATTGAATGCTGCAACAGTCACATAACAAATTTTAATGCACATGGCCTTGCTTTCAAACCTGCCCTGATTTTACTCATAAGTTTTGTTCCCTGACCTGGCCTGTTCCTGTACAGTGCAACTGGACCCTCACCATGCCTTGGGTGAGCTGAAAAGCTCAAAATTCACTTTTAATGCTTTATACTGAAATAAGCTGAGTTTTCTGTGATAGTCCTCAAAAAAATGAGGAGAAAGGACTCAGGTGTTCCTTCTAGCAAAAACTGCTTGTGGTAAGTGATACATTTTGCTTAACAACCAAAGGAGAAATGATAATGATTCTGTATGTCAAGTGAAGTGGAAAAAATCAGAGAGGTTTGGGCAAGATGGAAATTCTTCTAGGGAAGAAAAGGCAGCCTAAAGTATCCAATTTAGGGAAGCAAAGAGACAGAATACAGAAAAGCAAATTCAATCTCTCTCCTTCATAAGAAAGCCCTGGAGTTAGAGCAGAAATTTCTACCTGATATATATAACAGGATTTGTGCAGCTCTGTAATTTTCAGGTTCTTTACACAAAATATTCTTGTGTCTTTATTTACAACTGGACTCAGGCAGACCAAATAACATTAAAGATACATTCCCTTTGTTTTTCATTCTTTTCTACATTGCTTGATGATAGTGATGGATGAATAGTGAAGCAGGTTATTGTGGGCCAAGAACTAAGCAAATACAAGTTGCATTATCAAGAGAAAAGAAGATGGGTGATAAGAGGTGAATCAGATGGAGCACTCCAGAAAAAGAAACCAACCAAGAACCAGAGCAAATGAGCGATAACTTTCATTTAACTGCAGAGAGACATACGTCAAGAAAAAGCTAAATATAAAAAAAATACCATTCATAAGAAAAATATGTATCTTATCAGGATGGATCAGCAGCTTTTAAACAATCCGTTAGCATCTGAAATTTCAGATTATAAAATGTTGACAATTAAAGCTATGTTTTGCCTGCCAGGATGTCAGATGCTGCTCCTCGGAGGCCTGACTCATTAGGCAATTATTTGAGCCACTCCATTTCAGTGAAATTGCAAGCACAAAATAGGCTTGGAGCTTAGCAGAGACATTAGCTGTTTTTGGAGTCTGACTTTCAGTGTAATTTCTCTGTAACTCACTGAATGCAATAAGAAATTGGTGGCCTCCTTCTTTGCATCTTTTACTATGCTCCCAGTTGGCACCAGTAAGAAAGTGATTATGAATATGCCTTCTGATATCTTACAACTCCCTTTATTGGTTATAAACATAACCAATATTGTCTGTGGGCAACCCACACTAACAGCAAGGAAGACGAGCAGTGACAGGCTACCAGCTCTAACATGCTCTCATTACTAATAGTATTTTCAGGTTATTATCCTTTGGGTGCATGAAATAAAAAATAATCATAGAACCACAGACTCATTCAGGCTGGAAAAGAGCTTTAAGGACATCAAGTCCAACCATTAACCCAGCACTGCCAAGTCCACCACTAAACCATGTCCCCAAGTGTCACATCTACACGTCTTTTAAATACCTGCGGGGATGGTGACTCAACTGCTGCCCTGGGCAGACTGTTCCAACAGCTGATAACTCTTTCAGTGATGAAATTTTTCCTAATACCCAAACTGAACTTCCTCTGGTGCAACTTGAGGCCATTTTCTCTCATTCAACCTCTTGTTACCTGGGAGAAGAGAATAACATGCACCTTGATAATGGAATGTGCATATTAAGGAGCTACAAAAGAGAAAACTTTTTCTATGAAAAAAGGAGGAAGAGTTGACCGTCTTAACTGTCTTGCCAACTCTTATTTTGTTAGTGTTGGTTTATTAGTTACCTTCTACACTTGGCCTTGGTGTAGCATTTGTGATGCTGCATCTACACATTGCAACATCATAGGGGACCTGCACTTTTACAAGGTGGAGTGACACTCTAAAAAAATCTCAAACAAATATTCAAAATTCTCCAATTCAAAAGATAGAGGCTTCGACACTGGTCATTTCTACTAAACCAGATTCCTTAGTTTCTGAATGATTGTATTTTCTGTGTATGTGTTTAGGGACAGGTGGGCAAAGCTAACCAGGATCTAGATCAGATATAACCTGTTCTTTGAAGCACAGTGCCTGCAAATGCCTAATGGAACACACAACTTCTATTTGAGCAGTTTAGGTACCTGCAAACACAATAGTTGCAGAGACCGAGGCTATAAGCTTGTTAGAAATTTCAGGCTATTCATAGAAATAACTTGCAAAGGTCTCTCTGTCTCAGCCTTGTAGGTAGTCTTATTTGCCAATAAAACTATTGGCAAACTCTTCTGTCTGATGGCTCAGTTCACAGATCAACCCATCCCACTTGGAAGGCATGCTCGCTGCATCAGTCTGCGCTCTCATTTTCTTCTGGACCCACTCAGTATATGTGGATGGGCTAAACGCGGCACTCTCCCACAAATGAATTACCTCTGAGTTGTCTGGACAGCCTGTAACGTTGAGAAAACACAGCAGACACCCTTCCTCCTCTACCCAGCCTGCAGGAATGTACTGCACTGCTCTGAAAACAAGACCCAGCTATGGATGTTTATTCAGCTCCCTCTTCCCTCCCTTCCTGGAAAGCACGCTGAAAGACGGACATTCAAAAGTAAGAGTCAAAGGAAATTTATAAAGTTAAACTGAATTAAATAACTCTGTGTAATATTTAAGAAACTGGAAATAGCAAAAAGTTAATGGCTAGCCACACAGAGACACAGGCACACACAGACACACACAGACACACACAGACACATATATATGTAAATTATTTTAAAAATCAGTTAGGCCCTTCCCCAGTGTTATCCTATAGTGTGTTGAAAACATTGCAATGTTATTGATGCTTAGAAACTGAAGAGCAGGCAGATTGTCTTCCTCTCACTGCCAGTTGCACCAGCTGTGCAAGTGGACTTTCTGTAATCCTGCATCAAGATAATGCACTTCTAATCTTACCCTTTAAATGTGACTCCTGAAAAAGGACACTGCATACCCTCCCTGTTCATTGCGTACCCTCCCTGTCCATTGCATTTTCACAAAGAACCATATTCTTCATTTCATGCTTCAAAATTATTGCGTTGTCCTGAAAGAGCCTTTCATTCAGATTATCTTAATTTTCTAATAAAAACAATCACTACTTTGCAACAGGAGAGTTGAAGACGCAATTGCTTCTCATGTATAATAGAATTACCTAAACATGAAAATATCCCTCAAAACTAATTAATTGTGATTTCTTCTTCCACATGCTTTAAACATCAGCTCTCTCAGACTAGTGCTAGGATCATTTTACTCCTGTTAAATTGGGATTTTCTCAGAGGAGATTAAGCCCCAAACCTGGTGTGCAGTCTTTAATCACAGGATTAGTCACACTGATTTAATGAATTTCTTACCTATGTAATGACAGCAAGATCGAGTTAATAATTTCGTTTTTGTTTTGCAGGGATAGCAGCAATATCTTGGATATTCCAAAACCCCGTTTACCTTCCTATTTATGCAACTACCCATACATGTAACCCTTGAATGTGTGTGTTGGAGGTACACACATTCACACACCTTGCTGAATTTTACTCATGAGGAACACTTACAGGCAAGTTACTGTCATGAGCCTCAGGAGCATTAGTAACGTCCCCCTTCCCCCAATGCCCTAGGTTATGCCTATCCAGCTTGATCCCTGTTAAAAAACAGAGTCCCCTCAACATCTCTGATCGTCTAAGCCTCCAAGCAATATGTAAGAGGGAATGTGGACTGAAGAGTGGGAAATAATTTTCAGCCTCAAAAGCCCTTTGAGACCTGTGAGGCAAGCAGCCAAACAACTTTGTTTCAGTTTTAGAAATGAAAGTGTGAAAAGAGATTTTTACTAAAAATTTACAGAAGCCCAGTCAGGCTTGGAAAGGAAAGTTCCTCATCCCACTCTTGTGACAGATTGTATCTAAGAGATTATTTTCCTTTGCCAAAATTTGAAGTTCAGTTAAATTAAGAAAAAGTGTGTGATATGAAAACATGATGAACTCCAGAGATAAACACCAGTCCAACCAAATAGGCTCTGAATTATGTTTCCTTAACATTTTTTACAGTCAAAATAGGCAAACAAGGCAGCTGTTTGCACAGCCTGGGATACTGGGCCCAATATAAGGGCACCATTGCTATGTTCATTGCTTTTTCCCATGCTGGGGTCTTCCCAAAGCACCTTTAAAAATGTAAGGTCATAGTGAAAATGCTATTAAAGCATATAAACTTCCACCTAGAGAGGCTTAAAATTTATCCCAGACATTTTGAGGGCCGGGAATTCTTTACATAAAACTAAGCATAAAAATCCTGTATGCACAAGCTGCAGACATTCCCCAGTGATTATGTATGAATGATTGAAACCACTGGCCCTACTGGCACTTTTTTCTGGACAGCTGAGAGATTTGCCCAGACCAAGGGCAGCACAGGGAGCACAGCAGTCTGATGCAGCCAACTGCCTTGCCGAGGGTCCAGAGAGAAGAAGCTGCAGCTTCTGCACTCATAAAACCCAGTTAATTTCCTTGAAGCGATTTATTTACACAACCTCCAGATGGGTACACATAACATTGCCTTTGGAAATGATCCAGCTCCTTGCTTGGAGCTGAAGGAGAAGCACAAGTCTTCTTTTAGAGGCCATTGTCGCCTGTTAATTTGCTGCTGGGTCTGTAGGGAGCTATAGGGATGATGGCCTCGCCAGAGCCAGGGGCTGCCCTGGGACAGCCTGCAGTGCCAACCCATTTTCAGTGGAGGCTGCTCAGTCCTGAGCTGGAGCAGCAGTGCCTCGAGTCTCCCGCTGATGCGGGTGCTCCTGTCTGAGCGGCTCTGCAGAGGAGACCTCAGTGTTCTCTATGTGGTTTGTGAGTCCACCAGGGCGTGAATGCGCCATTCACTAAGTGCTATTCTTCCCTCCGCACTGGGAGGAAACAGAGGCATGCTGGAGGAGACTTAAGCAAGTTCCAGCTGGATGTGCAGGAGCCAGAGGCCCCTTCAGGGTAGCAGGGAAATGGCAATTTAGCAATAAAAAGGATGCGGGAGTCTGCACGAGAAGGTGGGGCTGCCGCCGGGTAGTGATGGACGTGTGCTCACAGACACGCAGGCACACTGCTCCTCCAGTCCCCAGGCTTTCCTCAGGGGAATCCTTCAATCCAGCTGGAGCAACCAGAACAAGCATTGCCAGTGAGCCCAAGGGCTGGGCTGACCTGGCCAAAGGCCAACAGCAATAAACAGAAGCTAGTGGGGTCCCCACTGAGCAGACCTGGGACACTGGGGCTTTTTGCAGGTCCTTCACTGGGGACAGAACTATACCTGCTGTCTTCCCAGGCCTTGAGTATATTCAGAAGAACTGGGGAAGCCAAAAGGATTAAAAGTGCTGTCAATGGGAGAGTTTCTTTGCATGCTTGTGGGAGAAAAAAGTGCTAAGGGAGAGAGCAGGACAGAAGAGGTGTGTGGGGACTGAAACAGATCAAAGCAGAGACATATCAATTGAGCAGAGGTAAAACATGATAAAGACAGAAAAGACTTTAAAGAAAGGGGATAATGAGAAATAAGAGGGAAGTACAGGGAGCCCTAATTAAAGAAATCTCTGTCTGCTTCCCTGTGTTTTACAGTGTAGTGAGTCCAGGGCCATCTGTGAAGTTTTAAAAGAGGGGCAGCAGAGGAAAATGCATCCCTCCTTCATCACACAGAATTGTTATGGAGAAGGAGGAGCACAGAAACTACAGGCCTGTCAGTCTCACTCCAGTGCCAAGTAAAATCATGGAAAAGACTACTCTGGTAAGTATCAAAAAACACCTGGAGGACAACAGAGTCATTGGTTACAGCCAGAACAGCTTCATGAGGGGAGAATCCTGCTTGTTGAACCTGATTTCCTAGTTCATCTAGGAAAGCCAGTAGATGTAATTTATTTGGATTTCAGCAAAGCTTTTGCTGCTGTCTCTCACAGTATCCTTCTGGACAAGATGTCCAGCATAAAGCTAAATAACCGTGTTATACCATGGGTGAGCAACTGGCTCACAAGTTGGACACAAAGAGTTATCATGAATGGGGTGACAGCAGGCTTGTGACCTGTGACTAGTGGGCTCCATCCTCAGCCCAGTGCTCTTCCACATCTTCATTAATGACTTGGACGCAGGACTGGAAGGAATACTGAGTAAGTTTGCTGATGACACGAAATTGGGAGCAGCCATTGACTCCCGCTGGGGCAGAGAGGCCCTGCAGAGAGTCCTTGACAAGTTAAAGGGCTGGGAAATCACCAACCATACAAAGTCTAACAAGGGCAAGAGATGGATTCTGCACCTGGGGCAGGGCAACCGTTGTTGTATGCAGAGACTGGGGAATGGGAGGCTGGAGAGCAGCACTGCAGAAAGGGACCAGGGTGTCCTGGTCAAAGGGAAGTTGAAAACGAGTCAGGAGAGCCCTGGCAGCCAGGAGGGCTAGCTGTGTCCTGGGGTGCATCAGGCACAGCACTGACAGCTGGGCAAGGGAGGGGATTGTCCTGCTCTGCTCTGCACTGGGACAGCCTCACCTTAAGTGCTGGGGACATTTCTGAGAGCCACAATATATAAAAGATGTTAAGCTGTTGGAGAGTGTCCAAAGGAGAGCCATGAGGATGGTGAAGGGCGGGGAGGAGAAGCCGTATGAGAAGGAGCTGAGGTTACTTAGTTTGATCAGTCTGGAGTAGACTGAGGGGAGACCTGACTGTGGTCTTCAGCATCCTCACAAGGGAAAGCAGAGGGGCAAGTACTGATCTCTTCACTCTTGTGACCAGTGATAGGACTCAAGGAAATGGCATGAATCTGAGTCAGAGAAGGTTTACATTGAATATCAGGGAAAAGTTTTCACACAGAGGATGGCTGGGCACTGGAACAGTCTCCCCAGAGAAGTGGTCATAGCAACAAGCGTGACAGAGTTCAAGAAGTATTTGGACAATACTCTGAGGCACATGTGTGGTTCTCAGGACGTTCTGCACAGATCCAGGAGTTGGACTTGGTGATTGTGATGGATCCCTTCCAAATTAGCATATTATATGATTCAATTCTATGAGGTCAAAAAGGAAAAATAAAATGAGAGAAAAGCTGTATCAACAGCTGTGATAAACAGCTGTAATAAACAGGTGTGATAAAGGCTGGTATTTTGAATGTTGCTTGAAATTGTTTGCAAGTCTTTCGTGATAGAAAAATAATAAATAAATGTAGGGGGGACATGACGCAAAGGCAAGTATTTTAAAGTTAAGATATTATATTACTTATGTAAATAAGCAAGGATCATTCCCAAATTTTGCTGTATTTCCAAGTCAGAATGGGAAAGAGCAGCTGTAGACCTGGAGGAGCAGGAACACCTGTGAGTCAGCCATAACACTTACACGTCAGGAGAAAGTGCATAATTTTTTCCATACCAGTATAAATCTCAGTGAAAGAATAAGAGAGAAGTAAATGTCTTACGCCTTAATTAATTCCACAAATTAGTTCAGACTTCTAGATTTCTGTTTTGGGAAAACAAATCTAAATCTTTATTTATGGAGATTTTTATGAATAGATGAGACATATGTCTGTCAGCAGTTACCTAACAGACCTCATTTACTTTTGGGTTGGTCTCACTAGAAGACCACTCAAGGTCTCTTCCTAAATGAAAAGATAATATTGCATACTTCATTTTCACTTAATGCTAGGAATTGTAATTCTTTTTTGCCCAACATTTCAAATGGAGTACAAGAACTTTATGATTATAGATTATTTGGTTTATTATGATCTTCAGTGGTAGGACTGCAATTAGCTGTAAGAATAGCTAGTGTTGTCCTTGCATCAGCCACAAACACCTTATCTCCACTCAAATCATCCTTAGCAAAAACTCGTGAATTTTAATGAAATGAATGTGTTATGGGCATCTCAAGTGCATCCAAGAGTGCAAATAACTCCTAAGTGATTTTGTCATTATTTCTCTGCTATTCTGCTACTGTTAAGGCAATTTTTTCTGCCCTCTTTTGATAAAAATCAGCATCTCCATTTCAGCAGCTGGAAAAGAAGGTGCTGGAGGACCACATGACCTTTGTCTTTCTGGGTATCATCTAAGACACTGATCCTACAAAATTTTTCATTATGCTCTTTGAGAACCAACATACTCTAAAAACAAATAGCAAAGCTCAAGCATATACATTCTTCATATTTCAGTACTAGTTAGGTGATGAACAATAGCTGAGAAAACTCTGAACACTTGCATTGCTGACTGAACATACTTACAGTATTTTAAATGTTAATGGCACCCAATACACCAAAGTATATGAATGAAAAGGAAAACATAGCAACATGAGAATGAGACTTCATGATTTCAGCATATAGAACCGTACCCCTGAAAAGATACAAGAAAAAAGCAAATCAGGTCATGCTTAACTCATGCCATCTGCAAGCTCTTGCAGAGGATTTATGCTACAGGTAACCACAAATGGTTAAGATTCAGGATAGGTTATTTAATGTGTGTGAAGCAAAAGACTGGTTCTGGTGATACACTTGAGGACAAAAAAAAACAGAGAGAGAAAATTTACCTCTATTTATAGATGTGCTAATGTCTGTAACACTCCTATTACTCAGGGTTTATCATCACCACTATTCAAGTCTCTAAGGTAATATAACTGACATAACACAAGTGATGTTCATCAGTTATATGACCTCTGTAGTTTCAAATATCAGAGCATGCCTTGAATTGGGTCTTACCACTGTACCATTATACATAAAGAAGAGTGGGAAAGAGTAAATGGCTGACCAAAGTTATGTACTAAACCAGAAGCTGAATAGAATTAAATTTTGCCTGCATAATCTTAGTCCGCTGAGTTGCTCAGCTGTAAATATTTAGGAATCATATTCTGGAAATTGCTTCTCAAGAGTTTACCTCCTAGATTAAAGATTCATTTTTGCTTGTGACAAAATTTTTACTGTCACTCTTTTCACTCTGTAGACTATAAGAGATGGACAAACTGGTGGCCAGTTACAGTGCACATACAGCACATTCAGGTTAAAATGTACCCAGAACAGAGAAGAGCAGGATGCAATTTGGATGTCTGTTTGACAAGGCTGCTGGTTACAGCCAGTCCTTGGACTGCCTCTTTAGCCACCCCTCTCTCAGTTTATCAAAGCTGATGGCATCTCCTCCACCTCTACCTTCAGGCAGTCCTAGTACATGGTGCAGCCCATATAGTTGAGAAATGGGATCTTCTCAGCTTATTATCCTCTTCTAGCACTCTAGAAAAGGGCTGGTTTGTCTTCATGGACACAGACCTCTCCTCTTATCAGCCCCTCACAAGTCCAAGCTAGATTTACGAAACCATGTCAAGGGCTAGCTAGTAGCAAGGAACCTTGGCAAGACTATTTACTTCAGGACCATCTAGAAAGATTGCCAAACTCAGTCACATCCCAAATCTTTCTAAAAGATACCAAGGAATCAATTCCTTGGCTACATGCACTAACTCAAAATCAGGAGGGCAGACAATGCTTAGTTAGTCTCAGGACTGTAAGAACCTCATGAAAATAGACCATAGAACTCACAACACACATATTTGGGACTGATAGGAGCTTTTAGAAGTCTCTGGCCATGACTTTGTAACCCCTTTCTCAGCTGAGCAGGGCTTACTCAGGCAAATAATTGCTTTCAAATCAATAGTAAGGCCAGTATGAATAGTAGCTTTCAGCTCTTGATGCTATGATCTGCTCACATAATTTTACACTATACTGTGGGACTTCTTATGCCCCAGCACAGTGAGAGTTGGACATAAGCAGTGCCCAAGGAATCACATTTGCTGCACACCAGAAGAAAGTTTCTCCCTGCAGGACCCCCAGCTTGCCTCACACCCCAGCACCAGGAGAAGGACTGGGCAGTGTGCAAAGAGGTGTCAGAAATGGTTTGCATTGTGCTCAGACATGCACAGCCTCAGTGCATGGTGCAGGGACCAAATCGTTATTCTGCATCTACAATGTTTCTCTTACATAGGCTCAGATCAATAGGCATTGTTTCCAATATGACCTTCATGGTGAATACTGCAGCATGGAGAACACATGATAGCTCTTACATCAATAAAAAAATGTTTAAATAGCAGCTTTTAGCTGTAGTCATCAGTTTATATCATGGGGTTTTTCCTGAGGCTATTTGTGTTGTTTTTTCATCCAATCTTCCTTATTAGACACATGGCAACTTCCTACTTAGTTTATGAAGTTTCTTAAAATATCTCCTCTAAGTGATGAAAACAGCGGATGATGTGTTTATCTCCTACCCTTTTAATGCGATATGCTCTCTTCTAAACTGAAACAGATTAAATTTTTGCTTCTATCTCTGGTTATTTTCTTGTCTTTTCCCCCTAGCCTACTCTCCTCCTTTTTTTTTATCGACAGTTTGACCCATATAGCACATTGTTCAAAAGTGACATCTGACTTGAGTTCTGAATCTGTATTATTCAAGTAACTTTGCTGCTCTCATTAAGTAAAATTATTTAGTTCCAGAGCTCTTGATTAGAGAAAATAAAAGATGAAATAATTTTTCACTGAGTAAGGATGATGATAAGGGCCATGATACCTAAGGAGGAGAATTATTAAAATGCCACATACACCCAGCTGCTTCTTATTTTGTCAGTCTTGCAGCATTCTTCTCTATTAACATAGACTAATACATTATTTACAAAAAGACATTAATGAGAGTTATTGAACACACAAGATGTGCATAAATTGGACTGTTCTTGAACCTGGACAGAAGAACATGAAGGTTATCTTCTGCTTTGAGGAACAAAATCTGCTGGTGTGTTGCCTTTGACAGACAGAGGCTTTGCAGTCACCCTGTGACATCAACAACCCCATTCCCTAATTTTTGCAAGACCTGCTATTGCAGCGTTATGGAAGCCTCTGCCTGATTTTGGCTTCCTTGGGAGTGATGGCACAGTCTTTCCTTGTCCCACCACCACCGCAGTCACCAACACGGTGCAGTGGCCTTGCCTTTCCTCAGAAGGAAGAGCCTGTTGCTGACACACATTTTGTTTTGAAGAAGAAAACTATTTCTGGATGCCACAGGGCTGACTCACCAGCCTGAGTTCAAATCCCCAACCACAGGATTCAGTTCCTTTTGTTTTATTAATTCAGTTTTATTTCTTCGGAATAAAAGAAGAAGCTTCTGAGCACATGCTGAAACATATTTTCAATGTCTTTCCCTTCTGTGCTGAGCACAGGCTTGGCAGAAATCTTGTTCTATGCCTATCTGCTTTTGGAGTTTAGAGAAGATGTCATTTTTTTTATTCATTCATGCCAGGACTGCATTTCAACACAAACACCCAATAGCCATAAACAAGCAGGGTTCTTCACCCCTCCAAGTTCGGTGTTCCTTGCTAACATAAAGCTCACATGACCTACAACCTGTCACCTCATATTGTCTTGCATGCAGGCCTTGGCAATCACTTGTCAATGAGCAGCTTTAATTTCATCACTGTGAGAGATTCTCTTAGCAGAACTGGACCCTATGGAGCCTTTATTTGTAAAGCACTTTTAAAGGGGTCTGGCTAGAAAATGAAGATACAGACCTGGTAGATCACCAGTTCCAGTCCCCTTCTGTCATGGGCAATCATGTCTTGTCATTTTTTAAATTATCGAAGATCTAAATTTAAATTAATCTTTTGTTGCCTAAGAGAAATAGAGGCATTTGAGAGATCTTTAAATCTTTTTCTGAGTTCTGGCCTAAATTTTATTTACAGGCAATTTATACCCATCTGTTTCTGTGTCAAGTATGTTCTTCATCCTGGATAGCTTCTCTCCCTCCTCAACACTCACCCCTCAGTGTATTTATAGTCAACTGTCACAACTATCCCCAGCCTTTATTTTGCTGGGCCAGACAAGTGTGCTGTTTTAGCTTCTTTGCTTTTCTTTTGATCATTGCTGTTGCTCTATGTCTATTCATCTATTCATTGAGTGCCTTGCCTCATCTGGACATCAGGTGAGGACACAGGACTGCAGGCAATTCTAGAGAAGTTTCACCTTGGCCTTAATACTGTGTTAAAAACCCTTTTTCACCAAGAATATTCCATTCAGGATGGCTTTTGTTTTGTTGACAGGGACATTACATTGGCAGCCTAATAGTCTCCCTGTAAATGATTAAAAGACCTGTGTCTGCCTCCTCTCCTGGCATATGGCCACGATGAGAGTGAATGCACATCAGGGGACGTGCTTCATCAGATTGGTGCTTGAATTCCCTCTCTTTAAAATACTTGAGGAGTTAGGCATCAAGGTTCATATCAGGTAACATGGCAATCTGTTGTGGTAAAACGTGTGGTCCAGACGGATGTGCCTGCACAGAGCCGGGAGATGCCTCCAAACTGTTAGCACCTGGATACCCAGGAACATTAAAATGTGAAGAGTTGTTTACCAAATGTGAAGACTCATCAACATGTTAACCAAGTTAGCTTCAGACAGGCTAATAGAAAATTAGATACCAAAAACTCTTTGGAGGGAGCAGGTTCAGGTTAGGAATGAACCCAAGTTTTTCTCTAGTGGGGGATCAGCAAGCAAACTTAGTTGTAGCTGGTCAATAGATGGGTTATTTAAGTTGCATGGACTAGGATCAGACGTTATTAAATCTTGTGCAGTTACTCTATTTAGATTAGGACAATTTCCTGTTAGTGGCAGTAATATTAGAAGAACAGTATAACTTTCCTGTTGATCACCATGTGTGCAGAAGTCATTATTTTCTTGCACATTTCTCACTGCAGCTGAGCTGCTGCACAGCGGGAAGGACAATTCCCTGGGCTGAGAGGGCAGCAGCATATGAGAAACTAATTGTGCATCACAGCGTAGTAGTTACAAGTCCATGTATGAGAAAAGTGTTCTCTAGCTCCAGCCCTCTGATCCCTGAATTGATTCTGCGTCTTATATTGGACAGTCATTTGCTTTAATCTTCATTTAAGGTATTGAAATAAGGCTTACAAAGAGAACACCAACAAATTGTGAAGGATAGGGACTATTTTTCATCTGTGGACATAGTCAGCAGAAAACTACAATTTTATTCTTAAAATTTCTATTCCAAGACTCTATTTCAATGAGCATTTCCCCCAAGTGCCCAGAGATGCTGTAATTTTTCTTATCTTGGTTCAATTTTTTTTCAAAAATTTAGTTAACCAAACAATGAATAACCTGGGATTTACTGACCTCTAATGGTTAAATTAAGATCTTCCACCTTTGTTCGAATGCCACTGAAATGAGAAATTATATTCAGAATATGCAGGTTTTTTGAGCCAAAACACTCCATCTTCAAAAACATGTCTCCTTTTGATGGTAGAGCATCATTTACTATTTTAACTGGGACAAGTAATTTTTTTTTGCTTGTCTGAGTACATTATCAGTCACTTTCCCATTCCATGTAATTAGAATAGTAAGGGGAACACAAGAAACTGGGCTGCTTGGTTAGTGGTTTTTAAACAGCTCTGCATGCTCTGCTAATGCAAAGGAATTAGTCCCCTCAGCAATTTTAAACTGTTTACCTATGGACAAATGAGGTTTACTTATAAGCACATTACCTGGACCATTTCACAAAACATATGGAAAAAAATACAGAATATCAGGACTAGAAGATATGAGTATTGCATCATGAGTAGGATTTATGAGGACTCTGTCTTATTCTGACCTCTGGTGACCAAAGATGTAAAACTGAACCCCAGGGAGTTCAGTACTGTGCCATGTCAGACCCTGTGTCTTGCCAACCCCTGGTTGCAGACAAAGAAGGAGGCGAGAGGAAGACTGGAGGCATTTTAACCTGCTTGGATTTAAAAAGATTAGAAATAAAGCTTGATATCATTATAATATCTAGCTAGCTGTGATTTTTTGAGTGCAAGGTGCCTTTTCTCCATCAAGGACAAGCAAAGGGCAGTTCTTCACTTGTATACAGCTTCCATCCTCTGCCGGAAAACAGCTCGATGGGACCATCACTCATCTGCTGTCTAATGCCCCTTAGCCCAAAGGATCAGAAGTTGTAATTTCTGTTTATGGTCAAGGCTCATAAGATATTATCCTGTTGCCAAGGAAGCAGGCAGAAAAGATAACAAAATAGATGGACAAATATTATTGAAAGTGGCATAACAAACTATGCACCATAGCTAGATGCTGCCTGATGTGCACCATAATTTTTCAAGAGAAGTGTTTTGTTTCCTCTTGAAAGCTTAAATGCGTAGTCAGAATGAGCCAATCAATCACAGATCATCCTCAACTATATCAGTAGAACTATGCTTCTACTGCTTTTATGACAAAGTCCTTCAAAGTATTAACAACGTTCTCTTTTTCCATGTTTTCTATGTAATATATGGGAGTTATGTGATGTACTGAGCATGATGCCGTATGGTATGGAATATCCCTCGGGTCAGCGCCCACTACTAACTCCTTGTGCAACCCCAGACTCCCCTCTGGTAGGATGGGTTAGAGATAGAGTGGCAAAAACGTGTATTAAAATCCCTGCTTTTACCAAACTATCATTTATTGTACTTCCAAGTTCTAAGTTATTTTATTTACAAGTGCTCTCTAGAACCAGCAATATGTTGTTAACCTTGTGGTTCTGGAGATCTTGTGTAACCTCACAGAAAGGCAGGGTGTAAAACATCACAGATTTTGAATTTTGCCATGTCTGAGCATCAGATTTTCACAGAAGAGTGATTTCACACAGCTCTGTTTACTCACGTCTGGTCCCACAGGTAAACTAATACCTCTTCATTAGCAAAGGCTCTCAAGGCTGTTCATTGAACTATAATTTCCTTGTGGACATACAGTGATGGCCTTACAGAAGTTGTAGAAATCTACACCACAGACTCCTGCAACTAAGCATTTCCTTAGGATTTTTTTGTAGTCAAAAAAATGTGGTTTTGGGATGCAGGTTTCTCACTTGTTTAAGGTACCTGATTTAGGATACACAGTCTGCATGAGCTTCTCCTCTGAGAAGGGCAGTTCTGCTCTGTAAATGTCTACTTTTAATCTCCAAAATTTGGAGGGTGTGAGAGACCAACTATGCATGCTCTGAACACTGAACTTTTGCTACATCCACAATGGTGTGTGATATTGGCAACAGTGAAAGGCCTGTCTACATGTCCACATGCCATGTGGGGAAAAACTGAATGTCATTTTGGTATTTGTGATGGCTGGGGTAGAGTTAACTTTGTTCACAGTAGCTAGTATAGGGCTATGTTTTGGACTTGTGCTGAAAACCAGGTTGATAATATGTAAATGTTTTTGTTACTGCTGAGCAGTGCTTGCACATCATCAAGGCCTTTTATGCCTCTCATACCACCCCATCAGTGAGGACACTGAGAGGGCACAGGAATTTGAGAAGGGACACAGCTGGCCAGCTTACCACAACTGACCAAAGGATATCCCATACCATATGGTGGCATGCTTAGCAATAAAACCTGGGGGAAGAGGAAGGAAAGGGGGCATGTTTGTAGTGATGGCATTTATTTTCCCAAGCAGCTGTCAAACAAGAGGGAGCCCTGCCTTCCTGGAGATGGCTGAACACCTGCCTGCCTATGGGACGTGTTGAACTAATTCCTTGTTTTGCTTTGCTTGCATGTGTGGCATTTTCTTTACCTGTTAAACTGTCTTTATCTCAGCCCAAGAGTTTTCTCACTTTTACTCTTCTGGTTCTTCCCCCATTCCAGTGTGGGGAGGTGAGAAGCTGTCAGGACTTGGTTATCAGCCAGAGTTAAAACATGACAATAGTTTAGCAATGGATTCTCAAGATCCAAATGGGTCACTGCCTGTTTAAATTGTGCTAAAACAGTGCCTGGTGTAAAACCATGCTACCACAGGGAGTGGCATCAGCTCAGCCAACAGTCAAGGTCTCAGAAGACTGAGGGGAGAGAGATTTCCTTGTCTGGCAAGACAGTAGCTGATTTTCTTGACTTTTCTTATTTGTCATCAGCAGGGCAGAAGTTCATCTGTGATTTTTAAAAGTGTTCTTTGAAATGCTGAACAGAAAAACTTCTGGGGTTGCCCATTTCAGTGCTTCATACTTTTAGTATCAATAATTTTCTTTGTATGGTATTGTCAATGGGATATGACCAGAGACACAGAAGTAAAGCTTATGGAGGCATCAGCTGCCACCTATGCTCTGTTTCTCTCTTCTTTTAGTTACCATTCTGGGAATGCAGTCCTGGATGGAGCAAAATTATAAGCTGATCATAAAATGTGCAGCAGCATGAGTTTGTAAGAACAGCAAAATCCACTGCACTTCCTCACTCTGCTCTTTTCTCCTCAGTTTGGTCTCAGTCTTCTTCATGATGAAAAGTAGAAGAAGATCAGAAACTGAAGAACAGCACCAGTACAAAAGTACAGAAACGATGTTTTTTCTATAGCTCTTTGTACACTTTTAATACATCTAAAGAGTGACCAACCCTGGTTACCTGTAATCATGGTATCTTCACTAAGCCTCTGCACGTTGGACACTGCCTATTGCAGACTATCCACTGATAGTTACTGATTTAAAAGCAGAGTCTGAAGATTTCACCTTGTGTTCCAGTGAGAATTCACTTTGTGCTCCTTGCTTTCAAACAAACGTACTGGAAATGATACCGGTTAAAGTCAAAGAGTAGATTCATTGAATCAGTCAAACAAACAAAAAAATCAGGCCAGGTGGTCTCTTCTCCCATAGTTCAATCACTGCCTATATCACAAAGAACAAAATGTTTGGGTTGTGATGTGAACAAAATATTTTTGCTTATGATTTTCAGATTTTTGATGCATAGGTCCATTTCTAAGAAGTGCCTTCTTTTACTGCCTACAAAACCACACAGCACTGAGCTAATTTCCCAGAAAAAAACAGTAACCCTATAAAGAACTCCTTCAGGGTTTGTTGTATGTAGCTGTAATGCTTTTTTATAGTATTTCTGCTTTGCAGTGTGTCTTAGATGCATCTTCAGTCAAAATACAACAGCGTCTCTTTTACCAGATTTGTACCATTAGTCCTGCTGTTTTTTCATTGGTTTGCCATTAGATAGCATACTGATTTCAGAGTTTGCTTCATTCACATTTAACATCCTGAGCTATGTCTGCAGAGCAGTCTCCTCTAACCTGCTCTTTGGTTATGCTCCTGAGGGCAGCGCATTAAGGTCTGAAGCAGCAGGGCGCCGTGTTTGCTTTGCCTCAGTTATTAACTCAGGTCAGTTGGAGACAGGGGCATGGGGAAACACTGCTCTGTGAATTAAGTTATGTAATTCACTCCTCACACTGTATTTTGGCACTTAAGAGAAACGTAAAGAAATACTGATTCCTTGAAGAATAAGCACTGATAATTTTATTTTGTAGTTATTGGTTCAGCACTCTGAACCCAGGCCATGAAGGATATTACACAATGTAAATAGCTGGAGCACCTTCCTTCAAGCATTGTCTGGTCTTATTTAAAATATTTTGAGTAATAAAATTTGCACTGCTTCCTTTGGGAGGCTGCATCACAGTCAAATGTATCTCTGTATCCAGAGTTTCTGAGGTAGTCAGGCACATTTTCATATTTTCATATGTGAGCTCTGCCCTGTGGCTCCAGCAATTTGTTAAACTTCACCACTGTGAAGTTTATGACCTACAAATACTATACACTTCAGAGATGCAGCAAAGCAAAAAAATCCCAGCAAAACAAAACAACAACAACAAACAAAAAACAACAACAGCAAAAAAACCCCAATTCACCAAAACTGATGGTCGGATCACGTGCAGGTTACAGATTATGGCAAGAGAAGTGGCTTTCCCTGGGTGACTACGGGGTGGTGATGTACAGAACTTCCACAGAGGATGAAATCATGTCTATGAAGTGCAATGCTTTAAAAATAGTTCTTTGTAAATTAATCCCTACAGCCCCTTAATCCCTGTTGCTCTTTCCATTACTTTCAGGGTACTTACATCTTTCTTCTACTTAAGTGGTTAGGACTATAAGCAGCTTTTAAGGGCAATCTCAAGAGAGGAGAGTGGAAGGAGTCTATTCCCTGCTGACTGACACAGTTATTACAGACCACAATCTTAGATTCTGTTTGCTCTTCTTTAAGCAGCAAAATATTTTTGGCCTGAGGATTGTCTGTGTAAAGAAGAAAGGAGAATTTACAAACAAAAACACCAAATAATTTTATTCCAAATATTGCTAAATCTGGGTCACATAGTTATTAAGAAATGGTGGGGAAAGTCTGTTTTTTCCTTTTGTCAAGTGAGATATGTGCCTTCCACTATTTAACCATGGGGTCCCTACTATGTCTTGCCAAAATTATGGTGTAAGAGCAATAGTTACTGTTATTGACAATAACTGTTTCATGATCTTTAAAAAACTCAGTGAAAAGGAATACATGTAAGCAGAACAAACCTGCTATTTCAGTTTTTTGTTGGGACCACTCTTGGATTTAGTTATAGCATCTCCAAATCAATTGTGAGCCTTATCTCAGTGTGCATCATGGACAAATAAAGCAGTTTATAAATTAAGAAAGAAATATCACTTAAAACATCATTCCTCTTGCTTATGTTTATATAACTATTTTATAAACAGACAGAAATAAAAGATTATTACTAATCCATATGAAAGAAATTATGTTTTTAGTTGGAAAGAAGCATTTCAGTAAGTAGCCTGGAGACAGGCAAACTATAACTCTTTAACTAAATACCTCTATTTCTTTCTGTTCATCATAGTTTGCACATAATTCTTCTCTGTAGCCCCCTCCAAAATATTTTTAGCATTTTGCTTCAGTAATAATAATTATTTTGATGCTTTGGAAGTGGAACAAGAACATGAAGATGAATCAGTGCATTTTTTCCCTGTAATTCATCACAAGACTCCTTTGGGAGCAGGATTTTGGTGGAACAGCTTTCTATCAATATCATTGTAACGAGCTTTAATATTTAAATCCTGTTACAGGGCCTCTGAATGAACAATTATGAGTTGAGAGCTTTTCCGCATTATGTTATGCAGCCTTTTCCTCCTTCCCCTTTCTCCTTTTCCTCTTTCTGCTACTGTTTGCTTATTAGGCTCTGCAAGTGTTGCCTGGCAGGGGTAGTGAGCTGAAACGAGACAGGTGCATTGATGAATCTGACCACATTAGAAAGAAACAAAAGGTGTAGACGAGAATTGTAATGAGACCAAATGAAGAGGCCTGTGAGTTACAGATCAGTGGAAGCAATGTGGGACCACATTGGGAAGAGATCAATACATGTTTGCCTGCTCTTCTGCTTATTCTAGTCACCTACCTTTGCTACTGACCATAACAGAATGCTGGAGTAGTTGGGACCTGTACACGTGTAATGTTCTGCTCCTATGACATGACTGAGCAAGGGAGTGCTCAAGGGGCAGCAAATTTCACTTGGTGTGGTTTAATCCACTTTCTAAACCTACTTATTTCAACATCATTAGCTTTTGGTTTTAAAGCAGCCTGGAAACATTCAGTGTCCATGTAAAAAACATTTTCAGCTGTTGAAAAAATCTCTCTGACTCACCCAAATCTGCAAAGACAGCCTCTTACTGTAAAGAATCATCAAGAAAGGAAAAGCATCACCCTAGGAAATTTCTCCATGTTCTCTTTGAACTTGATCAGTAATTGCTCAAATATCAAGAATTCATTCCCCAGTTTATGCTTCATAAATTGATACAATAATTAGTTTTTTGGCAATGGTCATATATTTATCAGCATACATTGAGATGTCCTTTTGTGTTAGTTGCATTTCCATCTCCCCAGCCATAAAATGCAGAGATATCTAATTGATTGGCGAATCAGATGTTCCCAACCTCAGGGCTATTCTTGTACTTATTGCTGTGCATTATTTAAATCAATATTTGGATAATATCAAGAGTAAATGAGAACTATGGGAAATAAGGTCTCAGACATATAGAACATACATCAATCAATAAAACATCTATTCCACCAGAAAGCAGTGTTTGACATATCTGCAGTTTCACAGAAAGGCTGGTGCAGCATTTGGCAAGACCAGTCACTGGAAAATGTGTAAAAAAGCCCCAGTGAATTAGTTACAATACACGCTCTGGAACAGTTACCATTTTTCTAAATTCCAAGGGACCAGCTGGTGTTTAATTGCAATAGATTGATAATTCTTAAACTTTCAAGAGCTTTCAGTGATCAATAACTAATTTTGATAAATTTCACTGAAATAAGAAAATACTTTGATCTTAAAGGATCAGGCTTGACATTAGGGAGCCTATAATTCTCTCTTGTAAAGAGAGTGCCAATAACAGAAATCTAAGGAAGACAAGACTTAATTCATAAACAGCTCACACTGGATAGATTTCTTGTTGGGTGGCAGTGGGCAGGATGAGATCAGTATGTCATTTACATGTGCTATTTGTGAGATACATAAAGACTGCAGGGAGTGGGCAGTTATTGTACAGATATCCAAAGTCATGGTTCCCTGCACATCTGAATATGGTAGAGAGTGAGCATGTGCCATGTGACATAAACATTAGGGATCACTGTGATTTCAGCTGTGCCTGGAAAATGCTATGGATGAAGAGTAGCTCTCTTAGTTTATCGGGAAGATCTTTGTTTGGAAAGCCAGCCCCCCACATTGTTTTTGAATAACACCCCTGGAAACTCGTGTCTCTGGTTTTTGCTCCAGTGTGGGACGGCTGCCATTGCTGCTGCTGAGGCCCATCATAGTGTGAGGCCTCACTCCCAGGAGAATGCTGGCCCAAGCTCCACCATCAGGGAGAGAAGGAGCTGCTTCATTTTCCTTGGAGCTTTCTCTCCCCTCAGCATCCCTCGCCTTCCCGGTCAGCTATGGGGCAGGCGGCTGATGGCAGGTGTCACCTGCCTTCTACCCCTCACAAGCTCCATGCCTGAAAAGCCACCAACCTGCTGCCTGTCACAGGCAAGTCAGGTAGCAACTGGCATTTCCAAAACCCTGGACTATTTTATACCATAGGATAAATATGTTTTTAAAAAATATTCTACCCCAGAGCATAAAATATGTTTCAAAAGCATAAGAGCTTTGCAATAGTAGCACGTGTCCACAGTGTGGTGCCAGTGTAATGACAAGCTGGGACTTCCAGAGATAAGGGAGGCAGTTTCTGAGGAAACACAGTATCACTTGCTTTATTGTGTGATTTGTTTGATTTGATTTGGTTTGGGATTGGTTTGGTGGTTTTTTTGTGGGGTTTTCGGATTTTTTTTTCCTTTTAAGCACTGAGACAAACACAAATCTTCTTTATCATGTCCAATTACTGACACAGATCAAGGTGTTCTTTCAGGGACACTTATCTTAGTTCTTCCAGCGTTATTTGGCCCCAAACCAACCACCTCAACTGGGTTGCTGTCCTATAGCACGGTCAGCATCAGTGCAAAAGCTGAGTTCATGATGATGGATACACGGGACTTCCCCAGCACCAGCACCACTTCTCAGGACTCCAGCTCGTACCAGCGACTGCAGGAGACCCTGTGAGAATGGGGTGTGAGTTTTCAGACTCTTCCTGGTGACAAAATGGGGTTTTAAACACCTTCACCACAAGATTCATCTTTCTGTGTAAAACCACAATTTTGTCTGGTAACAAAGTCTATTTGTTTTCATTTATATGGATCTCATGGGGTAGACAGGCAGGTAATCTAAACTCAGATAAAACTCAGTTCAGTTCCTAAACTCATGTTTGAGGAACATCTTATGTGTTACCTAAGGATGCTTCAGCCACAGATCTAAAGGGTGACAAGGTGCCCATGAGCCCTTAATTTTAACCTCTTAATTTTTTGCTAAAGAAAATTGTCCCTACTGGTACAGAAAACCATTTGCAAAGCCAAAATCATGACGATGGATTCTGGATGGACTGACACAGCCAGCTGAAGTATTCTGCAAGAAACGGGCAGCTGTGTTTGAGAACTAGAACAAACTACAAAAACTAGTATTTCTAGTTCAATGTCTTCAAATCTGAATGAGGGTTTCTGGAGGCTCCTTGGCAGTGAGTTACACAGACAAAGAGAGGTGAACCTTTGACAGTGAGTTTAACAGACACAGAGGACAGAGTGCCAGCTTGTTTTTCCACAGCTAATATAATGCTCTGTAGACTGTATCTTAATGATAATAAATGTTATTTGTCTTTAGGAGCTTATTGCCTTTGTAACCAGCAAAGGCTGACTTAACACTTCTGTCCCCAGACGTTCCGTGTTAATCATTGCCTGCTAGAGAGGCTGTAACAGTTGTAGCGGGGGTGTTCTACCCCAGGGTTATGGAGTTTTGCGTCAGCACCACTGCGAACCATTACGGTCTCCACCTCACACAAAAATGCACACTTAAGCAGCTAATTTGCTATTATTGCAGTTGTCTGTTGCAATATACTCTGTCTGCTTGGCCCCAAAATATCTACTGTATGGTATTTCTCTATTAAATATAATGTAAGAGTCTATAAAATTCTCATGATTTTTAATGTGTGTAACCCAGAAGGCTGATAACCCCCCAGTACAGTGCAAAGAATGAATGCTTTGTGACACAGATGGAAGCAGATTTCTAGATCAAAGAGCTGTTTATAAAAATTAAAAATTGGAAGGTAATGAGGAATTCATGCAAGTCGTAACATAATAAAGAACATTCACAGTAATACATCATCGCTTGGAAACATCTACTGTATGGTTATTTATATTTTTCTTACTGGGGTAGCTGCATGAAGGTCTGAGAATTTAAAGCCTGACAGAAATTATATCATTTGTACCAACTCAACTCTGACAATGTATTTTAGATCAAGGCCCTTAAATATGTGAAGAATATAGGTAGAATATTGCAACATTGTGTAAGTTCTTAAGGTACATGGCAAACACTGCGTGCAGCCTTAATAAAATGTGTGGATGGATGTTGAAAAGGAATAATTTACCAATAAAGAGGTGTGCATAACATGAAGGAATTTCAGTGCACAAAAGACTTTTCCGAAGCAAGAACTGAAATGTTTGTAGGAGAATTCTGATGGAAATTCAAATTCTGTTTGGAAATAAAAGCTGAAAGCTGTAAGCATATGAGAAACAGGGGACTCAAATTAATGCTTGTGACAATTTAAAGAGATCTCATCAATAGCCAATCTAAATTGTCATTTTTCATCTGAAAGTGCTTTGAATACTCTGTCATCGCTGATGCCTTAAACAGCTACCTAGAAACAGAGACTAGACAGGAATAAGAGAATAAAGGAGGTATTTATTTGAAGGGCCTTCAAAGGTACACCCTGGGGGTCCAGAGGCTCCTGCCCCAGTGGATCTCAAGATGGACAACAGGTCACGAGTTCTTCACACTTTTATAGGTTTGGTCCATTTGCATTTCAGCATAAATTCACCAATTAAAACTTTAGCTAATGATGTAATTTCCCCAAGCTTACCCCCCTCTCTAGGATGATGGTTTACACTTTTTTGGCCTAGGACAGTCTGGGTGTCCTTGGAGAGCAATCTGGATAACAATAACAATTGTTATGTCTGTCTTGGCATATGAGAGCGATAGCAAATGAGCTACAAGAAAGTTCAGAGTTACACTAGGTAGTATAGGATTTGAAAAAATATTAAAGTTAAAACCTAAGGCCTACAGGTCTACAACAGTGAATCACCCTAACTCGTCTGTCAATGTAGTCAAAAGTGTGTATGGATTGGCTACCACTGGGTGTATGTCCCCTGTAGTTTTGTTAATTGCTCTTAAATATTGGACTAATTGGTAACTCTGACCATCGGCTTTCTTTACTGAAAGGATAGGTGTGTTATACCTGGACTCACATTGTACTAATAACCCATGATAGAGGAATTTTCTAATTATAGGTACCAGTCCTTTACAACTTTCTAATTTTAAAGGATATTGGTTTTGCCTTACTGGTGTGGCTCCTGGTTTGAGTGCAATGCTCACTGGTTATGCCCATTTAGATCTTCCTGGAACATCACAGGCCCACACAATTGGATTGATGGCATTTTCAACTTCAGTGGGGATTTCCTGTATAAAAAGTGCAGCAACTTTGACAAATTTAGTTTCAGGAATTACAACTTGTACACTCTTCCCTTTTTAAAATTTATATAATATAGATTATTTTATACCTGTAAATTAGCATATCCACATTTCTCTGTTTTGGCCATTTGCCTTTTAATAACTAGGGTTTGTGTCTTGTATCTGCTATGCAGACCACTTCTCTGCATAATGGTGAAAGTCAGTGATCTTTTGTACATCATGCGGGACAGATAAATTTCTCCATAATAGACTTCACAGGAAGCACCACTTTGCTATTATGTTTTAAACTATCATGCATTTTCATGCTATCTGAAAAATTACAATAAATGGAACCGATATGGATAATATATAATCCGTTTATCAACTGATGGTACATTATGTTCAAAGGTTTTGCATTCCCATTTTTGTTAAAGATGGGGTGATGAATAATATGGAGAATTGAGAACATTTTCTTTACAATTGGGAGGTTTGTAATATTCTATTTGGTATATTTTGTTATTTGCAGGCCACTTGTACGAAGTGTGATAATCACTGCAGTTCTGGCAACACTGGAGTCCATTGAGCTTTACTGTATTGATATGCTGCACATGTCTCTGTATACACACCTACACCCTGCACTCACACCACGCACACCCGCCCAAGAACATACCAGAGAATGAAAACCACTGCTACATCTTTTAATTCTGGTGCTGAACAACATCTGGAAGTTCTGCTGTAAACATTCAGAGACACTCCAGTTCACAGTCACACCAACAGGCAAGGGGATCAGGAAGACAGCAGTCAGCTAAGAGAGCATCCACAGCCTGATTTCAGAGGCCATGAATAAAATCAGTCATGATGACTCATAAGCTGTGGGAAAGGACATTATGTGCTGCATGCTAGAAAGTGCAGAGATGCCTTGCTCTTACTTTTGCAAGACTTGAAAACTGTCATCCAGAGTTGCCAAACGCTGTCCTAAATACACCCCACAAGAACCTTTTTTACACTGGTCAAAAGAAATGCACATGATAAAGGAAAATGTTTTTCTTCTCCAACAGGGAAAAAAATCTGAAGCAGAATTGCTAACTTGACAGGTGGGATATGTAAGTAATTCAGGGTTTGAGAACAACTTTTGCAAAGAAAATGAGAAGTTTTCTGAGAACTCCAAGTAAAAGCTGTTGACCGAGAGCCTTGAAAAGCAAATGATCTGTAGGTTAAAAAGACAAAAGTACAGAATTGGCTACTGGTGGCAATGGCTCTATTGTGTGACATGAGAATATCACCCAGTTCCTGTGTGTGGGTACTCAACCTGGCTGTGTCCTAATGGGTACCTGGGGAAATGAGCATCACCCTTTCTAACTCCCTCACATTACTTTTAGAAGCTGATGGAGAAGAAAATCTGGTTGCATCAGAAATTGGGATGATCAGACCAGGAAAAGATGCTGTGGACTTGTACCATTATTTACAGGTAGATTTGAAAATGTCATCTATCCCAAACTTTTTAAATACTCTGTACAGTGAACAGCATTATGTAGTTCTGTATCAAAAAATTGTTCCTTGGAGAGAGAACTTTGAATTTATCCAGACATGATAGAGCAGTAGTCTGTTTACAAATTCAAGTCCTAATTCTGTTTGAATGCCAGATGGACTAACTTGAATAGCTGCAGGAATGTCCTCATTGTACTCCTGTACTATATACATAATCTATATTGTTGATCCATAGGTATATAAGTGCAGCTCAGACAACTGATGAATAGGTTGAACTTGAGTTAAAAAATTCTTGCATGGTCAAAAATACAAAACATGAAAGAAACTGCTTCAAATGGTGTTAGGCTTTTCGCGGTGTACCACCACCCTTACTTTAAATTAAAGATCCTAAAACATTGAGTTACAGTATTTACCATTACATGAAGAAAAAAGAACAACACGACCATCTTATTTGTTTTGCTATGAGGCTAAAACACATCAAAATAATAATAAGAAAAAATCCTGGTAATTTCAGGGGAAAGAGTATCTGTTCAGTTTTGTTAAGACATCTAGGAACAGAGTTCTGGAGTATAATTTCCATGATTCTCTGTGATTCTGTGATTCCCACAGTGTACAATTTTAGCTATTATTGGCTATTTTGAGTTGACTCCCTCTTGATGGAAAAAGAATTCAATACTTTTTAAGAAGATAAAAACCATAAAAGTGATGATTCGTTTCATCTTTGCAGTGCTTCTTTGAATAGTGCCAATCTGCCTTGTATTAAAAACTTAAACCTGGTGAAGAAGCTTGTTATTGTGACATTACACAACCATATGTTTTGTAAACAAAACCAAGAAATACAGTATTCAACCAAGAAATTTCCGTCCCTCCCAGTTAACTTTGGAGTTTCTGAGTGAAGCCATGCTTCTGATGGGGTCTTTTTTTTCCCATGTAATTGGCATTTTGAATGGAAACCTATTTTCCCACTTCACCACCATTTGGGAAAACTGGACAGAAGAAGATGTGTAACTGTATAATCACAGAAAAGCAGTCTAGGAATTTGGATCAGCACAGTTTATGGTTGTAGATTGTTTAAAATCTATAACCAATGCAATTTTTAAGGGAAAACATAAAAATACACTTTTCAGAGAACAAGATTTTTCATGTCTACCAGTGGGATGCAGCTTGAAGATACATATTTCTCCAAGAAAAAGGAAAATGTAGGACCTTCTGCCAGGAAGAAAGTGCATTTCCTTGGCTGTGAGAGCAGGGTAAATTGACAAAATGTTGAATTGCTAAGACATTTTCAGATTCTTTGAGAGGTAAGTTAGAATAAAGTACAAGTTTTGTTCATATGAGAACGGAGAGGACCATAGAGCAACTCTTTCAAGACTCAATTTCCAAGCACTAAAGGTCTGGAAAACACATGCCAAGGAGATCACAGCACAGACATTGCTCCTTCCACACCTTTCTAATCTGGGCCACCCATTGTGCTGTGGACGTCAGCCTCAGATTCTAGGGTTCATTTGTTTTAAGGTTAAGGATCCTTAGACCACAAAGCCTAAAGCTCCAGGGACACTAAGGTTGGAAAAGTCGTGCTGAGGAAAGCATGTACCAACATTGCTCCTTTCAAACTTTTTAAACCTGGGCAGTTCATGATCCTGGGGACCACATCCTCAGCCCATGCTGTTGGGGTTAGGGTTAGTGTTCAGAGAATCACAAAGCTGACAGCTCCAGGGGCTCTGGGCTTGCAAAAGTCATGCCATGGCCCTGCAGCCACATTTCTAATCTGGACCACCCATTGTGTTGGTGACCTCTGCCTCACCTCCTTGCAGCCATTACGGTTAAGATAATGATTTGGATTCAGAGAATTACAAAGTCTACAGCTTCAAGGACACTGGTTTATATTTGGATTTGACTAGCCTGTCACTAGCTCCTATCAATGCATGTTCCATACTACAGATCAAAAGTTTTCTCCATGCAAAGGATATTTTATCTGCCTCTGGCTGTGCAGCTCATAACTCATGGCTCAGAATTTTCAGCACATCTCCAGATGCTCAGAATCACCTCATCTGCTCTGCTCTGTCTCAGTGTTCAGACCCACCTCTTTAAGTTGATCATCTGAATCTGCTGACTGGCTCATATCTATGGTTGTCTATGGTTTACTTCTGTCATTTTCGGTGGCTGGGCAAAAGCTGTGTTCTACAACATTTCCCTAAAGCAGCACATTTGTTTGCAACATATCCTAGAAAGTGAATCAACACCCAGGATTTTGGCAGGATAGTGCGGAAATCTGTTCCCCCCGTTCATGTTACACACTTCTCAGAAACATACAACATGAGCTTGGCACTTTCCAGAGTAGTGCTGAAGCCTGAGCCATCATTAAGCCATTTTCTGGGCAAAGTCTGTTCGCAATCAAATTAAAGGTGTTACCCCACCACTTCCTGGGAAGTCTCTAGAGTTCTGCAATCACTCCTTTTTACTAGGAGGTCTGAATCTCTGTGTAACACTCCTAATGGGTGAAAAACACAGTGCTGGGTTCAGGGTCTGCTACAGCCTTGATGGTACTGGGCTAAACCTCTTAGGGTACAATACATATAATAATGAGTGTGTGGTGACTCACAGTCTTCCATGGAGTATTTTTTCTCCATTTAGCTAATATTTTTTCAAAATAGCATCAGAAAAATATGACAAAATCTTTTTTTTTTTTACATAGCCTTTTCTAGGAATTAAACTTTTTCAGTAGTATGGTTCTCTATCAATAGCACAGCATAACAATAACCTTAAAACATAAAATCAGAAAACTTCTCTGTATGAGAAAATAAGCTGATCTAGTTCAGCAGACTCAATCTTATATCAAATATTATAATTATAATCTCATATATATAATGGTCTGATCATATTAGGTTCAGGGGAATATATATAGTTATGAAAATCACTGTAGTTCCTGAGGGGAGAGGAAACAGTTGTGAGAATGTGCACTTTACATCTGGTACCTCTGAACCTTCCTAGAAAGTGTGGGGTGCCTACAGCTTTGAGAGCGAAACAGCTGGTGGAGTGCCAAGAATGGCTTGAAGGGGATTATCTGACATACCTCCCCTACAAGGGGCTCCACTGCATCACATTTTGTAGTACTTGGGTAGGTGGCAGATGAATCCCAGGTTCCAGATCAAAATAAAATTTACAAGTCCTTGTAGCTAGTGAGGACTTCAGGGCAGGAGACAGGTTACTGTAGTAAATGATAAAATAATTATTCTACTGCCAGTTATTCAGTGGGACTAAATCATAGATTTTATTGATGTGAAATGTACTACTCACACACTTCTTCTTGCTCCTTTTTAAAGTTCCCACTGACTAGAATAGATATAAATGGGTTCCTAAGCTGTAACTCTCCTGGAGTCTCAAACAGCAAATTTAACTCTTTCATTCTCCTTCATGGGAAAGAGGAAAGGTGCATGGCCTTTCCTTGAAACAGCTGATGATTTGCAGAGGTGTCTTCATGAAAGCATAAAAAAAAAACAACTCATATGCCAAATGTTGTCTGTTTGCTTCTGCTTAGGACTGGAACACTGATTTAATAGACTGTAAATTTATTTGGGTTTTTTTCCCAAGGGACTAGAAATAAGTTTGTTTACAGACCAGATTAGCTGTCTGCTGAGAACCATGCTTATAGGTCAGAGATGAACTGTCCCTCGGGTGAAGAGTAGAGGGAGAGCTAAGAGTTTGCAAAGTTCATATTTGTGCTGCAGTCTTCTTCCTATTACCAGTCGTGACCCAAGAAATCAGGAAGAGTCAGTTCATCTAATATTTATCATAAAAGACAAATTCAGATAAAAAAAACCCCAACCAAAACCAATAAACACAGCAGTGAGCTAAAAGGGCTTTTAGGTTTGCTTAGATCTTCAGCTTCAAAAGCAGATGAATTACTCTGGAAGCCTCATACAGTTTTGGATGGTTTCCCTCAAGGCTCTTCACTCATGTAAGGACCTTGAAAAGAATATTATCTCATAGCCCAAAGGCTGCTTCTGTTAACCACGACCATGTAAGTTTCACTTACCTCTGCAGTGAGCCACCAGCTGCACAACCTGCTGTTGAAAAGCATTGGCATGTGGGATTTTTTTCCCCTCCTTCACACCTGTGCAGATCTCCAGCTTTTAACCACTTGACTCACTCATTGTTGGTGTGCCAATAGTCAACATAGCAGATAGTTCTTATGTTTCTTTTTGTTTGTACCAAGAGGGGGAATTGTGGGAAATGTGAAAGGTGAGAATGCTTTCACTTTGAGTGAGAAAAGAAGGTTTCAGAAATAAAGCAAATATTTTAGGTTCAGCTGCAACTGCAAAAACCAGAATGTAGAGGATACAATAATCTATACTGCCAGGACATTAGAACAAGGGTTAGTGTTTCTAGGTTTGGCTCAGAGAAGTCTTGGAGCTGCAGAAAATGTGCTTAGCAAAGATACTGAAGTTTTAAGCTTAATAATGGAATATTGTGCATTATTACAAGCATACAAGCAAGTATTGTTTGTAACAGGTATACATGCGTTTTTAAGTGACTGGCTAGAACACTTGTCTGTAAACTTTAGAAGCATGCTATTGGCTGAAAAGCTTTTAAGAATGTTCTGTAACTAAGAAACCTTGGGTTGTTCAGCAGGTGTGAGCCATGTACATCTCTTGTGTACATGAGGCTGATGCCTGAATAAAATAACAAAAAGCTCATGGAATGTCTGCCTGAGCCCCCATCTTGTTGATAATGGTACTCCTACACCCAGTGACTTGCTTCATGACACCTGTACCCTGAGTCATTTGCTGGTGACTACCATCCCTGTTTTGCACAAAAGACCCAGGTTTACTGAGGAAAACCCAAAGAGGACATAGCCATCTTGCTCCCACTCAAATGTTTTGAGCCTCTGCCTCAAAAGTTTTGGTACTGCACCAGGACCCAGCATCATAGTTGGCAGTAGAAGGCAGAAGACAGTCTCAGACTGGAACTAGGACTGGCAGGTGCATCCCTGGACTGTGAGATCCTCCACAGGCAGCAGATCAGCCCCCACCAATTCAGTTGCACAGCACTGCCCACCAGGGAGTCCTCAGCTCAGTGCTGTACAGCACCAAGAAATTGCACTAATTTCTGTAACATGACCTTAAAACACACATAACAGACTACTCATATCCACTTCACCCCAGTATTTGGCACAGGGGAAATCAGTGGTCTTTCAAGGCTGCATCCTTCTACTGCTGCTCTTCCCTTTGCCCATACTGCTGTGGCAACAAGTGTCCCTCCTTCCCTTCCTTCTGCTTTCTATTTCCATGTCACTAATTACAGAAGACAGGAGACAACCTGGCCACTGAGCTTTTCTTTCATCCTGCGCTACATTTCTTACAAACGGGAATGGATCTCTGAATCAAGCATTTAGCATTAATTATTAAGCATTAATTATTAAGCATTTAATCAAGCATTAGCATTAAATATTTAAATCTTTGTAAATCTCAAGGTTGTATGTACACCAAGTATTGCAGTTTTCCCATGTACACAAATGTCTATCTCTGAGCCTTCCCAGGGTGTCTGGGACTTGTCAGATGTTGCAAGACCGATGGGTCGCTGGCTCACATAGCCACTCTACACTGCAGACACAAGGAGTATCTACTTATTCTTGTTAACAAAAGCAGCACGAGAGCATAGAGGTCTCCAAATTCAAGGTTTTACAGTGTTTTTTGTTCCAGCAGTAAAGTGACTTGCAGCCTGTTTCCCACTTACATCCCTTCCAAGCAAATATCTGTAGGCTGTAAATTTCTACCATACCCCATGACTGACATATTTTAACTAAGAGATATTAATTATTAATAGAAAAACTCCCTAAAAGTTCACACACATTCCTTTCCCAGTTTTTGACACATGCCATAAAAGTGCTTGCCTCATTCTTTATTTTGTCTTACCTTGGTCAAGTCATAAAGTAGATAGAGTGTTCTTTTAAAAAATGGGAAATCATTTGGGGTCATCTAAAAATTTCTACTGACTTTCAACTCTTGAGGACTTGTTTATAATTTCCCATTTATATCTTCTTTTTGTGCATGTATTTTTTATTTCTAGCTATAAATATCCTTACAGCAGGGAGTAGAGGGGAGTTCTGTAGTGGATTATGACTTGCTTTCAAGGCATTTTGTAATTTGTCAAACAGTGATGGTTCAACTGGGACTACCAGATTGCTATTTCTAAAGGAAACTCACTTTTGGAAAAAATAAGGTAAGAAAATCTGCCCTTAGATTTATGCATACAGAAACTGATTAAATTCAGCAATTTCTACCCAGGTTTTTACATCTTAAACTAAAAACGAAAGTGAAGAGACCACTGGCTTTAATGATACTGCAAAGATATAGTATAAATGGGAATCATAATTTGGCCTAGGCAGAAGGACAGAGGTTTTAGGAAAACTATATTAAAATACTCTTTTCTCTCTAATTGATCCACACTGAAAAAGTTATAAAGGAGCAGCATTGAGAAGGTAACACCCCCGATGCCTTGCACTGGCAGATCCTTATAATACTCTCTGAGATTAGGAGAACACACTGGAACCTAAAAAATCCCAACACCTTGGGGCGTGATGTCTATTGCATTGTTTGTTGAGAATGAAAAATTACATACTACATAGCCTGAAAGGTGCATAAGCCTCTTTTAGAGTTCTTGAAGAGGAAAACATGTTATTTGAGTCTCCCTTGTTTTCAAATGTGCAGGATCAGGCTTTCAAAGCTCTGCCTCTTCACCTAAGGCATACTGCAGTGAACTACATGCAATGAGCTGTGCTAAGGCTGCTATCAAAGTTATGCAGCACCTCATTTCTTTTGTCAGTTTAAAAGAAATACCTGGGAATAAGAGTTTGACTGTAATCCAGCAGATTTTTAACAGAAGAATTGCCTTTAGTGTACTCATGAGAGGGAATTTTCACAGCAACCAAGAAAATTTAGGAAGATGGAATCTCCAAACACAGAGTTGCAGGTTTTCCCAGGAGCCCAAACATTAAATGTGACCAATTTGAAAAGAAAAGCTCTAAATATTTTACTGTAGTATAATAATAGTAATACTAATAATAGTAATACTAATACTACAACTAATAACAGCTATTATTGTTGTTGTTGTTGTTATACTGCAAAAAAACAGCTGCAGCTTTGGCAAGATAATACTGTTACTTCTCACTTTCCCAGAGATCAGCAGCATCCTCAGGGCAACCCAGTACTGAAAGAAGACAGAAGAAGCCTGTCAGAGTCCAATACCTCCTGACTAGGTTCTTTTAGATATTCAACACATGGAAGGTGAAATATTTAATGTCAAGTGTACTTATTTAAAGATAGTTGATGTTATGGGTTATTTCTGATTTAGCAGAGTAATAGAAAATATATTGAATTCACAATACCACTGTAAGTTAGACTTTGCAAAATATACATAAATTGCAATACAAAATACAAAAATACAGAAATTGCAATAAACAGTTTAATTGTGTGACTTCCATTATCCATCTCTATAACATACTCATTGTCATGATGCTGGGCATCCCTAGTTGTTGTAAATGCAGCTCAAGCCTGTTCTCTTCAAAACGCTTTTGCTTGTTGTCTAGTTTTATACTCCATGTCAGTCTGAACCACATAAACACTCCCCTATGCTCTTCTGGCTAACTAAAGTAGACATTTACACTCTTTTAATGAATTCAGTGAGAAACATTTACACTACCAGTTGAGCCATTCAACTGTTCTTAGCTGTTTATGTAAAACAAAGGTCACCCTCCTTTGCCAAGGACTCCTGTTGCAAAGAAGTTTTCTTTGCAACAGTTGTGGTCAGTCACATCCTACATTATTCCTTGAGCTTCATGATTACATCACCCTTGACCGTTTCCTCTGAGTCTTCTTCCCTTGTAGTGATACCTTAAATGGTTACCTAGAAATAGAGACTAGAGAGGAATAAAGGAATAAAGGAGGTATTTATTTGAAAGGCTTTCAAAGGTGCACTCTGGGGTCCAGAGGGTCCTGCCTCAGCGGATCTCAAAATGGACAACAAGTCATGAGTTCTTCACACTTTTATATCAGCATGAATTCACCAACCAGAACCCAGCCAATGATGGAATTTCCCTAAGCTTACTCCCCTCTCTCCAAGATGATGGTTTACAGTTTTTTGGCCTAGAACGGTCTGGGTGTCCTTGGAGAGCAAGCTGGAGAGGCTTTGTTATGTCTATCTTAGCATAGAGAACAGCACTTAACAAGCTACAGGAAATTTCAGAGTTACACTAGCAGTACAGGATTTGAAAAATATAAAAGTTGAAACCTAAGGCATCAGTAGGGATTTATTGGTCAGTCACATGGCCCACAACCTTCCTGCCCCATCTCTTCCTCATCCCCAGATTCTTCCCTTTTCAGTAATTTTAATTCTGCAGTTGATGAATTTAAAAGACTACTTGCTAACATTTCCAGTTTGATTATACAACAAAGGAAGATGAAAATTTGGAGCAATGGGAACAAAATGGTTCCAGCTGTCAGCAAAATTAGAACATATATAGCAAAAATCAAAATTTGGTTTCTATCTCAGCTGGGTTGAACTAAATTTGACACAGAACGGCTTCAGGTCACTGGAAAGGCTGATGACAATGTGTCTTTGTTATTTCTGAAGTCTCAAATGGTTTTAATCCTATTTTTGCATAAGATTGGTTATAGTGCATCTGTTGCTGATTTGACATTAGTTATGCTTTAATTACCCTTAATATTTAGTGGGCCAGCACAAAATTCAGATACTGTTCAAAAGTCTTTCACACTTAATTTCAAACATTTCTGATTCCAGGCACCAAACTTAGTGGGATTTAGTGTCCAGCCTCTTGAGGTGACACCTGCCAACTTGCTACACCTTCTCATGTGACTTATGCCCAGAGAGAGATGCTCCTGGAAGCAGAATTGCTACATCGAGTGCTCTGCTGTGCTTTTTCCTCCTGCATCTCCACAAGGCCAATTTGTAGTAAATTACTATAATGCTAATTCACTGCAAGGTCTTACGGAAGGGAAAGGTGATTTTTATTTACAAAATCTCCACACTGACCATTACTCATTCTCATGTTCGCACACATTCGCTCAGCAGCACTAAGATGTATGTCAGGGCTTGCAGTGAAGAGTTGATGCTGGTTTGCCTTCGTGCCCTTTGGAAGTGGGTGCTGTTCAAGATGTTTCACATCAGTATGTTAACTGAGCTCTCAGCATTCGTGCTTAAAGTGTCTCGTTATTTTACTGCTCCAGTCCTGTTCTTCATCTTCTTGTCACCTTATCTTTAGGTCAGTCTGTTCCTCCTCTTGCTTTGAATGAAATCACACATATAGAGTATAAATCTGACCTGTCCTTCTAAACTTTGTTCTGCTGTTTCATCTGCAACTTTCACACAAATATTTCAAGTGTGATTTCTTGAGTGTAATTTCTTATCCCACTGCTGCTGTTGCCTCACTATACATAACAGGGCTGCTGTCTTGCGAACATACATCCTTTTTTGTACAAATGCTTTTACTGAAAAGTGCTGAAATTAGGAAATGAGTCCTTTCAGATGGCAAACATAATTACAAAAAAGATCAAAGGTACATTAATTGAGGGCGTGTCTGCAGGGCTTAATTCTTAGAATCAATATCTCAAATGTTCATAGTATTCTGTAATTTACAGGTCAGATAAGCATAATAATCATTGTATTATGCTTGGAAAATATTTCTGTAGCATGGAAGTATTCTGTTATGCTTTGTACATGATTGCAAGACAGAAAAGAACTTCAAGTTAAGAAGATTAATAAAAAGACTAAGAATGAACAGCTTCAAATGCTCTTCATTTCAAATTAATTCAATTTTGAAAACTGAGTACCCTCTTTCTGTCATGTAATACCTATAAATCACAGAGTCTCACAAAAGTGCATCTTAAAATATTTATGCTTTACAACTGATTAATGCAAATGTTTGGCATATGTTATGAGTGTTTCTGCTAATTAGCAATATGTTGGCTTGCTCTGGCTTTTTCACTGAAATGAAAGCTTGAGGATTTGGATCTTTATTTCCCAACTCCTGCTAACAAGCTCACAGAGAAGAATGTCAGCTACCACATGTGCTCCTCACTCCTCAAACAAGCAATCAAAAAAACCAAACAAAACAGAAAAAAAACCAGAAAAAACTCCTGTTTAGTTCTCATCTCATCTAGAAGACATTTTTATAGACCTATCTCTCCATGATCTGGCTTTTCATTGTTGAAGAAGTCCAGCCCCTATTTTTGGAAATGTTCCCATCCCAGCTAGCAGCATGTGGAAAAGGATTTTAACCACTTGTCTCCTAAAAGAGATCCTGTTTGTCTCCAGGCTCCCACAGAGGCAAGGGGAAATTAGTACCTTTATTTTTTGGTACACTGCTGGTCTGGAAGACCTCATTGAGGGTACTCAATGTACTCCAAGGGTGGGAGTATGTTGTTTCCCAGTTCCTGAGCCTGGTTGGTTCGTCAGAGCTTGCTAACCTGGGGCAGGAGTTCCAGGAGTGTGAGTTCTCTGACAGGCTGCCGGCCCAGCAGCAATGCAGGCGTCTCCTCCTGTGCCCTCCTCCTGGGTTCATGAAGAAGGACAAGTGCAAGTGTCCCAGTGAGTTTCTTCACTCCCTTGTGTCCTTGTCTTCAGCAGGATTTAAAAACTGTAATGGAAAGATACACACAGGAACTCAGTCATGTTAGTACATGCAGAGTTACTCTTGCCAAACCAGTGTCTTCCCAGTGGGAGCTGGAGTGTGCTGAGTTGGCTTCTTGGGCGTCTTGTTCATGCTCCCTGTTTTCCCTACACTTAAGGAAAACTTGGCCTCCCCACCAGGCCAAAAGGTACAGGACTTTGAGGCACAGAGTTAGTTTCTTTTTATGCATGAACCTGACATCTCTTGTGGAAAAAGGACTTTCTTCATCAAAGATGCCAAATCTGGGTTTTTTCCACTAAACCACTACATTGCTTAAACTTTCCATTTAAGTACTTGAGAAGGAAATATGACCAGAATCACTCAGTCATTTTTTGTGTTCATGCTGAAAACAGTCATTGATGACATCCAGTGAAAATCATTTTACACTGATTATATTCTCAAAGTTTTTATAATTGAGTAGTTTCTTAGGGAAAACAGGACTTCATACACAGTATGTGGCAGACATATCTAACACACCACTATCCTTTTCCTTATTATTCCTTTTTACTCCACACAATATCACCAAGAATTTTAAGTATTATCCTGACTTTCTTTCCTCCCTCATCCTAACTCTTTGTATAATAAGATATATCTATCTATGTTGTACATTTGTGTAGTAAGATATATCTTTCTATGTTGTACATTGACCTTAGGATTGTATTATCTGAGTACCTTGAGAGTTCATCTTAATTAGGGATTTTCTCACAAATCTGCTTTTAAGGACAACGGAGATGGAAAAGTTCAGCATGCACAGATGGGACACACAGAGAGATTAGATGCAGAGATTTTTCCCTCTTTGTAAGGCCAGAGATATCATCCAGGTGTGAGGAGATAAATTGATCTCTAGGCTGGTTTTAGTTTTGGTCTTTCTTGTGACATGACTAACAAAGGCACCCAGCTGGCAGAAAATCCAAATCAATATGATGCTATTAGATGGTAATATTTTGTAGTTGCCCTTAAAGAAAGTAAAATCCTGAACTAGTAAAGTGGTGGCGTCTACTGAGAACTTTCAGTAAAACTTATAGTACTTGTAGACAGCTATCTGCAGCAAATGTGTACCAATTTGAGCAAGCTGTCTACCTGCCATTAAAAACAATTAATAAATTGTTCTCTGGTCCATATATCAATGGAGATAAGGACAGTGTTCTTGATATCCTCTATATGATGATGTCCTGGTCTCCAGAAACTAGTTTTGGAGTTGCCACAAAAATAATCACTCTTGCTGAGATGGACACACATGCACTGTAGGTACATTCATGCCAATGAATTCCACCTTTGTGTCCTCCAGGTTAAAATGCCTTTATTGAGGTGCTTGGGTCATAAATTTGGAAAGAAATGGGATTTTGTTGTTTAATTACACTGTGCCTTTCACTGTAACTTGCGATGCAGAAGAGCAAGGGCTAATGATGTATCTTACTTAGGTTGAAAGAGAGTCAAGATGGGATTATTCATGGTACTTTGGATCATCTCATCTCAGTACGGCCTATTTGAACTATAGTTTTCAGGGGAATGGTCAAAATAGATTAAACAAAACTTACCCCCCCAAACAAACAACAAAACAACACAAAAATAGAACTCTGTCTCCTCATTTTCCATATTCTATTCAATTTAATAACATTAATAAAATTAATAACAATTTAATACTAACTGAGAAGCCACAAACCTATCCCTTTAATAAAGAACATTTGTAACTGTATATCAAAGTTTAGGATTCTTCATCATCGGCTTCATGGGGAACTAGGTTATCAGAGATTTAAAACTAAATCCCTGCTCTTTTCTGTTGAAAAAGACAAGTGCAATTTGGTTTGAGAAATGAGATTATTTAGAGTCACACAAATGTGTCTTTTGCTTTTGTTTATTACTTACTGCATATAATTCCTTGTTGCCCTGACTGCCCTCACAATGTTTGGATTTTTGGAGATAATGGGACCACATAATGAATGAAACCCACATGAATGTCAAAGTGTCTTAACTGAACTCAATCCTCAGCTCTATGTCTGGATGTGTAACACTTGGAAGCGGCTCCTTTGCTCCCATGGAAACCCCAAAATGTCTCATATTTAGAAAATATTATGGTGGCTATTTAATAATGTTTGTTTCTTCCCTGGAAGAGGATTATTCAGATTAATTGTGTAGCAAATTAGTCCGATGATTTGATTTTCTTTTTTTCAGATCTCAGCCATAAAGTGAATGTTTATCTGTGGTTTCCTCTGAGGTGACTGACACCTACAGTATTTCAGAAGGTGCATTTGTCTGTGCCTGCCTGAATTTGCAGATTTCTTACTCTGCATAGCTCTTCCTGCTTTGCAGTGAGTCAGGACAGAGTATTTGCTATCCTATTTTTTGGTTTTGCTACACTATTTTGCACAGTTATCACTCTTATTTAGAAAAACATTTGAGCAGCACCTAAGTGAGTTTCTCCTTTTGATAATAATGCTATAAACTTACATGCCTCCTAATCCTCTGGATTTTTTATCTACTGCTTCTCACTTTAGATAATCTTCAACCAAGAGCTTTCTAAAATACTAGGAAGATTGTCGCCTTTTAGTTTGAACTTCTAGTAATCTATTACGATATTTACCCTGACTATCACCTCTTTCCAAGAAGGGGAATGATATTTAGGCTCCTTCCTTTCTCCTCCCTGAAACTCTGTGTCTATTCATATTTCCCACAGGACGCATTTGTTTTCGGATGGCCAAGGCCCTACAAATCACATGTTGAATGCTTAACTTGGAGAGATCACTGTCCTTTTTTTAGACATAGCCTTGCAGCCATCTCATCAGTGATATTTAGTAGATTTGAAAGGAGCTTCATGGAGTTACAGCTAAAGGAGACAAGGGGCTCTTTTTCTAAATACGTAAAATGCATCTTAAAATTGCAAAACAGAAAGTATTTTGATATTTTCAAATAACCTTTGAGATCAGATGTTTTATTTGCTCTCTGAGTCACCAGTTCATCTCTCTCCCAATATTCGCTGTGGGTTTTTTATTTGATAAGATCCACATTCCTCCCTTCAAAAGGAATTTTAAATTAATGTGCTTTAATGACAACCCTGTCTGCTGCTGCTGCCCCACACCGTGCCTGTCCCCATTCTTGCTGCCATCATTACCAGGGTCAAGAGAGACTATGGCAGGGGCAATCACAGCAGTAATAGTGGAAGAGGCTGGGGCAGTCACAGTCAGTCTCTGGCATTCTGACGTCTTCCAGAATGGGCTTTATGCCCTGGAGAGCCAATACCAATTTTGTCATGTTTTGCTACAAAGGTGTAAAAGCTGATGGGACACCCAGAGACTGCATTGCCAGTGTTTTGCCTGAAAAGTAATATTGAACTTGGACACCGTACTTCTTAGCTGTGTTTCCTATAAGATTTTATGGAGAAAGATAATAATTCTTACCCTGAACTGAGGATGGATAACTCGGGTGTCTTTTGCTTGCAGAGAACTGAGAGAGTGCTCTATCCCAAAGCTTCTCTTCCATCCACCCCCCTGGAGAAAAAAATGTTGGACATGGGAAAAATGTTGGGATTGTGCAGAAGATCCTTCCCTTATTGGAAGAAAGATCACCCATACCCAACAACATCTTGGTCCACCTAGAGCTAGAGAGACTTGCCAGTCTCTCGCAATGGAGCTGAAAAGAGAGTTTTGCACTCCTGATGCTGCCTCATAGATGCCTCTGCTTCTCAGAAATTAAGTAACCCAACAGACTGTATCAAAAATTCAGCTGAAAATGTCCTGATAGAGAACTAAGGCTAATTTGCATGTAAACTGTTACTTTAAGCAAGTTTATACTAAGACATGGCAAATTACTGGGCTGTTGTACCAAAACAGTGATACAGTGTAAATTAACACCAAACTGGATTCAGGGCTTTCTGCAGCACCAATCCTGGGAGGGGCAGACCCGTGCTGGCCGGCTCTAGCAGGGACTAGTTGTGATTGTTGTTTGCTTGCGTTTTGCATAGCTGTACAAACCGCTCTGCATGACTTACCAGCTGGACCTACTCTTGCGTGAGGGACTGTTACCTGAACCAGTCAGGACTGCTCCCTGTGGAGCAGCCCTGATCTAGTCCTGGACCTTGAAACTTGTCTATTTATTTATCCTGTAATTCCTTTACCCGAGTAGCAAGGGCTACATTTTCCAGTAAAGCCCATTCCTAAAGAAAAGCATAAACTATCTTCAACTAATGTTTAGCATACACATTCCTCTCTGCCTCCCCAGCCTTTCATGTACAGAAGGGACTGTACAACTGAAACTTGTGTAGACACTTTTTTAGAAGAGGACACTGTATTTAATTAGTCCTTTTTGTAGGTGGGGGGCTCAGTCTGGGAAAACTCTAAAGCTTTTTATGCAACGAGTAACTGTATTTCAGCAGTACCTCTTCTGTAAGATCTGTGTTCACATCCCAAATCTGGCTCACCAGTATCTGCCCTAGGACAACATCCAGCTCTGCTGAGCCTTTCCTTCTTCTGCCCTTTCCATGTGCATGAGTTGGAAAGGAGTATGCATGCACTTTAGCAAGATCCTTCAATCTGGACAATTTGGAACTCGCTATAGGATTTTCTGCAGACAAAACTTTTGTCTTTGAAGTACTGTGCATACATGAATTTGTGTCTTCTTGTAGATTTTGGTCTTGATGTGGTAATATAGGGGGAAAAAATCCAACCTATTTTGGTTTTTGGTTTTTTTCCTGAGCCAACAATATGTTTGCCTGCAAATTTAAAAAGAAATCAATGAAAAGAAGCTGTTTGTCAACTTATGGTTCTTGTGTAAATGAACAAAATCTTTTCCATCTACTGTATGATCTCCACTTTTGCCATCTAACTGAATTTAAAGTGCTTGCATTCTAGTAACAGCTATACAAACAACAGAGTACAGGCTCATCCATTCCGTCATGTTTTACATTAGAAGATAAATATTTAAAACAAAATAATCAAAACAACCCCTCTAGAACATCAATAAGTGCTAAGTTACATGTTTTAACAATACTAGAAGCATATAGTGGAAAGCTGACTGCACGCTCCTTCTTTGCTTGTGTCCTTCGTGTACTACATACAATAGAAAAACATTTTAGTTTTGTTCACTCCCCAAAGCTTTTCATGGAAACAACTTAATAAAATTAATGAAGACATTTTGAATTTTGTAAAATATATTTAGTATTACCAAATACATTTCTGGCCCTCCAAAATCTAGACAAGCAAAAAACTCAAAATGCTTCTGATCGAACAAATATGCAGGTTTATTAGAGCATGTTTCCGTGTTTTAAACTTGCAATGGTTTCACAATTTTTTGTTTCCTTCTGTTTCCATTAGAGCACCCTCATGATAATCCAAAACAGCTTTTAAAAAAAAGTCTCCAGAGATGAGCAATTAAAAATATTGGTTGTATCTTCCAATGTTACAATTATGTGAAAAATTGTACAAAAAATGTGTAGAAACTGAATATTGATAAATTTCATTGTCAGTTTAATTATATAAACTATAGAACACTCACAGGGGAAATTTATGCTGACAAGCCCCAAATGTAAGCCTAGATTTTGTAACATATTTGAAAAAACCTTCAATTTATACTTTGGTTCTGTTTGCTTTAATACATATATTGGTCATTACCCAGCTCATTTTTATTCTCAACATTATTCTACACATGTTTTTTCATTATCTTTTCTGTTTGAATGTAAAGTATAATAGAAAAACAATTCAATTATGCAAACATGAATATTCTGTTAGTACAGCTAATTGCTTTTCAATACAGATTTCATGTACAAAGAAAGTAGTAGCACAAACAGAAAACTAGGCAAAGTATACTGTACTTAATTTGAAACACTTGCAATTTCAGTAACTGTGAATTATCTACTCGCAAAATACACACAGTACATATAATGTGCACAAACACACACACACCACTGCAAGCATTTTTTTTGACTAAAATATAACTTCAGGTTCACAAACCTTCATCTGGAGCCAGTGAGAGCTATAGTCCCATTTGCATATCAAAGGTTGTCAAAAAGATAGTCTGTTAAATAGAAGCCATTCCACCATGCTATCCTCTGCATTCTAGTACTTTGAACAACAGCAAGGAAAGACGAGAGAAGAGCAAAGCTTTTCTCTGGTGACAAAACCCCACCAATTTAAAATAAAAATTATTTTAGGTATAATATTCCATATTCTTTGCCCAAAATAGTCAATAGGGAGCTTCTGTAGTGGCTTAATATGATCTTATTCTGCATCTATTCATTTCTGCTACCATTATTGGGGCAGGCTTGGGCAACATCCTCAGTGAAAGCCACATGCAATCTCCTCAAGGAATTAGAAAAGCAATCTTGTCTGTTAGGTTTTGGTGGGACAGAAAGAAACCTGCTGCTGAGCTTCCTCCTTGCATGCTCATTATGCAGCCGTGCTCGTGTCCCTCAGCTCCAGCAGCCAGCTGGGGCTGTGTCAGAACTCCTGCAGGAGAGCAGGGGAACACCTGGATTTCAGGATCCGGCAAGCTCAGGAAAACAGAGCAGATCAGGAGCTATACTTCTCAAAGAGATTCTCAAGACTTAAAAACTCAGCAAAAGTTACTCAAGGAGCTTTAAAACCCAACCTCAAAATTAGAGATGGGCTCCAAGGAAAGGTGTGATAGGATTATTTACCATGTAAATGAACTGCAGTCAACTCAGCCGGCATTGAATTGAAAACAAGCACACCTTGAATGCTTTGTAATTAGCAAATATGTTGTGATGACTTTATATTGCAGTTTACTGACAATTTTGAAGACTATACTGTCATGAGGCGGCAATAAAAATAATAATAAAAAAAGATGAATCAACAACATTGAAAATTTTTGTATGTTCCCAGAAGACTTTTAAGTTTGATTCTCAGATCTGTGTCTTGAAATATACTGGTTCTACAGCTCTTACCAAATGACTACACTCTCCTGAACTCATGAGGCTATTTGCTTGACAACCACGCAATGTGGCTTGATCCTAGATGTCTCAGTAAATTAAAAAAGAAAAGATGTCATTCATGCCCATAAAGCAAGTGGTTCTGGTATTCATTATGAGTTTTCTTGGTGTAACAGTGCTCAGTTAGTCATAGCATATCATACTTATTTATCAATATATTTTTTAAATTAGTTTTAAAAATGAAGGTAGGTGCAACAACACACACACACACAAATATGCTGTATAACTTCCACCATGAAGGAAAGAGGAAATGTCACCCTAAAAATGAAACTTCACAATGCACATACAGACATCGACAGCACTTAAAGGTTTGCCTTCACAGGGGCTGTTACATTTCAGTGTCTGAGAACTGCTAGACCTTTACAAGATGAAGCAACATGAGCAACTGAATTCCAACAACTCAGAGTCTGTGTAAAAACATTCCCTATCTGGACAGCCAAGATTTTTCCCTACTCCTTTCTTTTTATGTTTACGACTAAACTGTAATCTTGCTCATATTGTCTTCTTTCCCTGTGACTTCATCAGTCAATAATGAGAAGTTTTAGGCATTAACACTAGAGAGTGGCGTTACCTAACACATGACAACTACATTATTTTTACTGCTTTAAACAGCCGGCAAACAATGCATTTAGTATTTTAGAAACAGACAAAAAATGAAAATAAATTCTATTTAAAAAAATAATTGCTTTATTGTTGCCACACTTTCCTGACCAGCTGCCCAAGTCCTAAATAACTTTCAGAAAATAATTTACATGCTGCAGCACAGCTGATCAAGCAAGGTGGCACTTTTTATCTCATGCCATCTTAGTCATTTCTTGGTACCATGATGCCCTGGACTGGCATAAAGTGCCATGCCATAACCTTCCCAAACACTGTGACGGGACTGCAAGCCCTGCCTGCCCTGAGGCCTGTCTCATGTTGGAATGGGGATGAAGCTGGTCACTTTGGAGTGGGACATCTCTCTCCAGGTGTTTAAGCTGTGGGTTGGGCTCCTGTTGTTGGTGAAAGAAGTCTGTCGCCTGCTATTGCTGTTTGAATCTTCTTTACTCAGCGTTTGCTTCATTTGTTGGCAGCAAGGGAAGCTCTGTATGCAGTCTTGGAGGAGGTGCCCACTGAAGAACATGTAGATCCATGGGTTACAGCAGCTGTTCAGGCTGGCCAGGAGAGCCGTAACAGTAGTTGCAGTGTTTTCAGAATCTGGGGAGCGGAGGAGAAAGCTGTTTAATCATCAAAAGAACATTTGCACCATTCAGTCAATTGCTTCATTAACTGTTGGATTTATTTTCCCAAATATTCTAGTTTTAATAGTTGAGCTGCAGCATTTGAAACGAATAATGAGAACATAATCAGTAAAGGTCTTATTTATGTAAGGCTGCCATTGAAGTCAATGGGAATTTCTCTGAACAGACTTCAAAAAGCTGTGACAGAATAAGTTATGGGGTAAGCCATCCAAAATAATTATTTAGTCACATTTCCACTGATGTGTATCCATGTGTTGATAAGCTCCTACTTTAAATACTGAAATTTTTTTATCCAGACCTTGGGAAACAATGGCAAAATTCCCACTGCTTTCAATAACACTGAATTTTGCTGTATCTATTTGCAAGCTGAAAAGCATTGAATGCTCAACTGACTACCGGATTGTCCATCAAATCTGGGGCTTGGAGGTTGAACAAATTTTACTTAAGGGAAAAATGGGAGTTAGCATGAAAAAATTATGTTGTTCTGCCTTCCATAACTAGTTAATAGTTAGATCAAATACTCTAAATATGCATTTAGTCCAATTATTAGCAACTTTTCTTTGTAAATATTGAATCTTCAAAGAAGTATAATTACTGTGTTATGCAGTTCCACAGATTTAAATAATCTCTTCAAACAAACCTATCAAATACCCATCTGTTCAATTAGATTTGATTTCCTTTGAAGTAAAAAAAAGTAAATCTATTTGTCTACTGCAAGCCTTTATTTCTTTATAGAGACCTGCATTATAGGCTTGACTTTAGTCCCATATTAGAGGCAATCATCGCTCTCACTACAGTAAGTGATAATTTGGGGATATTAAAAAAAAATCAAGAAATTATGGATTCCAACATTTTGAATTGCTGCTCTCTCATTATGAGGAAACAGGATATATGCTACTACACTGCCTGTCATTATTAAACTCACCACTTTTTTTCAGCCATATTTAACAGTAGGACAGATATCTCCAAAATCTAAATTGCCACTGATTCATGAAAACCGGTGATTTGACTAAAAGAGCTACTCAGAGGTGGCTGCCTTGCTGAGAGGAAGGGTTCAGGGTGTGCTCAACCCTATTATTAGACAGCAGATACAGGAAAGAAGATGTAATAAGTTCTCTGCTCATATAACTGCTCCGACATGTATGTATGTATGTTTCACAACAATACTAAACATTTCTAGAAGTTTTGTTATCGGCAGCTTCGAACGGACGAAAATGTTGCTGGTCCAAATTACGGCATCAAATATTCCGGTTTCCCTCTGCTCGTTTTGCTCGGGATGAGAAGGCTGAGGCTGCTGCTCCCCTCCAGAAGCGCAGCTGCCCCCAGCAGCCGCTCCGGTTGCTCCCGGGACAGGCTGAGCCCAGCGCCGCCGCCGCTCCCGAGGCCACCAGGTCCGGGGCTGCGAGCGGTGCCGGCGGGGCGGCCCCGAGGGCGGCGGCGGCCCCGGGCTGCCTCTCCTCCCCGCACAAGGGCGCTCACCGCTATTCCCCGGCGGGAGAGGGACCCGTCCGGGGCCGTCAGGGCGCGCCTGGGTCCCGCTCTCCGCTCCCGCGCCCCGTCTCCCCCAGGCTCGGCTCAGGGCTGCGCAGCGCCCCGGGACAGCCGGCTGCGCTGGGGACAAGCGGCGGTGTCACCTACCGACCCAGGGGAAGCGCTGGTCCCAGACGGACCACATCTGGATGGTGAAGAAGGGCGCCCAGCAAACGACGTACACCGAGACGATGACGAAGGTCATCTTGACGGTGCGGATCTTGGCGCGGGAGATGGTTTTGACGTTGCTGACACAGGGGGCGAGCAGCAGCCCCCGTCGCGGCCTCCCCCCCCCCCCCCCCACCCCCCCCCCCCCCGCCGCTGCCGCCTCCCCCGGCCGCGTCTTGCCCCGGGCGTTGCGCCAGATGTGGTAGCAGATGAAGCCGTAGCAGATGACGAGGATGAGGACAGGCGCGATGAAGATGCCGCCGGTGATCCAAGTGATGTAGGCGCGGGGCCCCCAGGGCATGATGAAATGCGCCCAGCAGTCGTAGACCTGCGAGCCGCTCTCCACTTCGCTGAGGGAAAAGATGAAGTACTGCGGGGTGCTGAGCAGCAGGCTGAGCGCCCAGGCCGCCGCGATCATCCCGTATGAGCGCTTGGTGGGCTGCTGCAGCGTCTTTAGCGGGTGGCAGACGGCGATGTAGCGGTCGGCAGTCATGGCCACCAGCATGTACGCCGAGGCGAACATGCCGAAGACCTGCAGGTGCTTGACGACGCGGCAGAGCCCGTCGGGGCCGTGGAAGCGGTGTGTCACCTCCCAGCAGAGCTGGGGCAACACCTGGAAGAAGGCCACCACCAGGTCGGCCAGGCTGAGGTGGCGGATGAAGAGGTGCATGCGGGACGCCTTGCGCGGCGTGCGCCGCAGGGCTAGCAGCACGCTGCCGTTCCCCACCACCGCCACCGCGAAGGTGACGGCCAGCACCGCGATCTCCAGCTTCGCCAGCTCCTCGTCCCGCCCGAAGGGGTCCCAGCCGCCCAGGCTGCCGTTCGGCGACCCCGACCACGCATCGGGACCGGGGCTGCTGCCGCCGCCGGGTTCCGCCGCCCGCCACCGGCTGCCGTTCCCGGGCGAGGGCAAAGCCCGGGGGGAGCCGGCGCCGCCGGCGAGGCGCATGGAGGGGGCTGCGCGCTGGGGCCCGAGCCCGGCACGTCCGCTCGCCCGCCGCCTCCCCGCTCCGGTGGCCCAGAGCGCCGGACCAGGTGGCTTTATCCCCCGGCCGCGGGAGGGGAGGCGAGTCGAGGGGGAGCTCCCGCGCCAGTGGCTGCCCAGCGCCTGACGCCAGCCCCCTCCTTCCCCGGCAGCCGCCGCCGCCCCTCGCCCCGCCACGGGACCGGGGCCGCTCCGCCCAGACAGAGCTGCGCCGAGGGGGAGCGGCGACCCACAGCCCTCCCGGCCCCGCGGAGCCCCGGGGTGGGGCAGCGGGAAGGGCTGCTCGGGCCGGAACGGTGCTCCCGGAGAGCTCCCTCACGGTCAGGTAAAGCAGCACTTATAATTGAACATAAAATTGCTGTAATCTCGCAGAGCAAATGGACGTCTGTCAGCATCAACCTGCACACCCCGATCTGGCTTCTAGCCAAGGCAAAGCGACTTGGCGGTAAGAGGTGCTGGTTTGGTCCTGAGAGATCCCGTCTGGGCCTTTGGCATTTCACTGTCATGCTGGGATCAAGCCCAGCGAAGTAAATTATTACAAAAATTAATGCAGAGTTTGAAAGGAACCTAATGTTTCTGAAGGTTTTGGGACTTCATTTCAGACAATAAATGTCATCCAGGCCTTAGCAGAGGGCTGTACTTGTTTCTGCAAGTACAAGCAAAATCACCACATTTACTGAAGAGTTTCTGGCAGTGAGCCATTAAAATTCTGGTTTTAAACATGCTTTAGCTGAAGAGTTTTCCTGCTCTTGGTAGAGTGAATGGATGTGGTGAAAATTTTGATCCCAAGATTATACCTTGATTTCACTGAAACCTCCCTTCGTTTAGAAACTTCTTCCTTCAGCCACACAAAAGTGCCTAAGATCACAACAAAGAAATACTGTGTTAGATACCAGCCTTACTTTACCAGCCTTGTTTTTAGTAAAACTCCTTAGATCTCCTCATAGATGATTACGGTCAAATTCGGTTACAAAAAATATGTGGTTTTAGAGGGAGAAGAAAAAATGGGGAAGAATGAAAGATTAAATCTTACTTCTTTGATTAAAAAGATGTTTCCAAAAGTTTTGGCTCCAGACGTGTTTTACAGTTTAAAATACAAGATGATAGGCTTCTGAACATGTTAGCATTGTGCAAAGCTTTATCCCAGGCGTTTTGCCACTTTCTGGGCTTGTTAGCCTCTGAAAGGGTATTCTGTCACTACCCTTCCTTTGCTTGGGGATCAGTGGCAGGAGTTTAGGAGGACACCTGATCCTACAGTGGAAATAGTTGTCATGAGCTTTCCAATTAAAAGCTGTGAATCCTCTCAAAACCTGGAAATACAGACAATAAATGTGGCTATCCTAATTTTCTAGCAAACATAGTGCATTATTCACAGCTTAGTGCCTATTTATTGTATTAGACCTGGGAAACTGGTGAGTGTGACTACAGGTTTCAGGTCAAATAGAGAGGGGAAATTAAAGCTGCATATCCCAAATCTCAGAACACCACACCACTACCAAGGCTTCTTTCACATTCCTTGCCTGTCTCTCTGACACACTTTACAGGAGTTGAATGTTACATAAATGGACAGTGTGACTTGGGAAACTCTGCTAACAGATTTTCTGGTGTGCAAACTCTGAGAGGATCATAAAGTTCTATTCACTGCTGGGTATGTCATCCATTAACAGAAGAGATGATACTTAGGTTTGACAGAGACAGTTTTAGCAGCCAGACAATAAGACAAACGTGGCTGTATTACTTCAAGGTACTGAGAATTTGTCAAGCCCACATCAATTCAGAAATACTCCTTTTCTAACCCATACTTTATTCCTCTGAATGGCATTTATAAGAATATTTCCAGAGCAAAGGGCTGGAGATTTGCCTTAATGTCATTGCACAAAGCTGTACCTAGTGATTACATGCAATGTTAAGCATGATACTGATAGTAATTTTAACTTTGTTTTACTCCATCAGACAGAAGTAATCTAGGGCTAGTCTTGATGGGGTTTTTTGTTTCATTCCCCAGATTAGTCAATATTGATGTTTTTATAGATAACATACCTAACGGGGCTGTTGCAAATTCCTTTGTTTCAACAAACCTAGGTAAGTAGTAGAGAGTTTTATTTATATCTAGTTAAAAAATACCCTCCAGACAAATTCAGGACTCCTAAGGTTTCTATATGAGTTTAATCAGCATCTAGTCTGATCCTGTTTGCTTAATTCTAACAGTATTGGTGTTCTTCAAATTAATCAATACTTGTAGAATATCCTTCCAAAGAGAAAAATTGTCACAGGGAAGGTTGATAGAGGAAACTAACATTTTTGCCCTGTGATTCACTTGGAGTTCAGCTTGGAGCTGAACTCTCAGTAAAGAAAATTGAGATGGCTTTTACAAGAAACCTTTATTTGTTCTCACTTTTTTTCTTTAAAACTAAGAATGGCAAGGGTTTCTAGCAGGTTCTCTGCTGCCATACAGGTTTCTGTAAAAGAGTTTAAAGGTTGACAGGTATCTTTCTGAATGGTGAATTCATTGAAGACTGAATGGCTTGTGTAAAGTACTCAAAAACCTAACTGGAACACGATCCAATGTGTTGCCAAATGCAGCTGTTTTCCATTCATTCCTTGCTATTGCGGTGGTGACTTTACCTGCAGACTTATCCTCTTCCTCTGTGGCAAAAGAAATGCTCTGAGTAAGTCAGTCTCAATATTTTAATCCTGTGAAATTGAAGATGATTTGTATTCTGCAAGATAAATTTTAAAGAAAAAACAGGGGGCCTTTCAGCATAATCTTTTTCAGGAAAACTGATGGTTTGGAACTGTAGCTACTCATAATCAAACTATGGTTGTCTGCCAGGTTTTGTGAAGAGTTGCTCTAGCCATTAGAGTTGCAAAAATCAATATAAGCAAAAAAAGTCAAGCTTTTGAAATAAATTCCCCATGCAGGATAAGGGTTAAAGCACTGCTAAAAAAAGAGGTCTGTTTATTTGTAGAATATTCAGCTGCCTCGTTAAAAAGCACATAAAACATCTACATAGATACGAACAGCTGTCTCCTGCAATCTGTCTCCAAGTTCAAAGTATCTGCAATGCTCTGTTTGACTGACACTATTTAATAAACAAGGATGAGTTTCATAGGCCTTCCCAAAGAGCCACAAGACTTAGATGCTGCAGATTCCAGCCTTTAAATTCACAGCTATGGGAACCAAGCATGGGAAAAAGCCCATGTGCTGAGTGAGGGACTACTAAAAGCTGGGGCCACCAGGAAGGCAAGCAGACACATCACTCATTTGCCATCCCTGTGAAGGAAATGTCACCTGAGAGGACACAGGAGCACAAAAAGCCCACAAAGCAGACTCCTGAAAAAATGCCTTGTTGGCCCTCTATTTCTCTAGCTTTTGGGCTACCAGAACAAAACCAAGTGCAGAATTGCCCCAAACTGCCTTCAAAATCGATTACAAGTTTGAATTTAGGATTCTGAAAAGCCTATAGGGCAAGACCAAGAGGCAAGTGAGACTAAGGGCAAACTCCTGCTCTGGAAAACACAAAATTAAGAAAGCATCCCTAAGAGACAGAAATTCAAGATTAGTCCTCAATATTCAAAATTTCTATAAGTGGCCAGGAAATAATGAGCTTTAAGGTTATGCCCCAAGTGTCACAAGCAAACACAAACACACGCACACAGCAGATGCAAACACAAAAGGAAGGGCTTTACTTTTTTCTCACTGTCTTTTATACATTTTTTGGAACCCCAGTGGATTGGATACTAAGATTTCTTCTTCTCCAATTCCACTGGTCAAACTACAAGTCCATCAAACTCTCCTCTATCAGGGAAGGAATGAAAAACAAGAAAGACGGTTAGAGAAACATTGCTTTGTTTATATGAAATGCGTGAGAGACTCTATAGCAAAAATGCAAACAAAAATCAGAAGGCTAAATCTAGGGCGACACCCCAAGTTTTCCTCTGCTTGTTAACTGAAAGCATAATTAGATTGTGGTATTTGTATACACAGGAAGTCACATCTGGCCATCCCTGTCATACTGCATTTCTTTTCATGATAGCGTGTCGTGGTTTTACCACAGTCAGCAACTGCACGCCAACAGCTGCTCGCTCAGTCCTCCCCTGTGGGATGGGGGAGAGAATAAGAAGGGTAAAAGTGAGAAAACATATGAGTTGAGATAGTTTAATAGGTAAAGCAAAAGTTTTGCACACAAGCAGAAGGATACAAGGAATTAGTTCACCACTTCCCATGGGCAGGTAGGTGTTCAGCCATCTCCGGAAAATCGGGGCTCCATCACGCATAGCAGTCACTTGGGAAGACAAATGTCTTCCCTCTGAGCATCCTGTCCTTCCTCCTTCTTTCCCCAGCCTTATATGCTGAGCATGAAATCACATGGTATGGGGGATCCCCGGGGTCAGCTGGGGGCACCTGTCCCAGGTGTATCCCCAGCCAACTCCTTATGCATCCCCAGTCCACTCACTGGTGGAGTGTCCTGAGAAGCAGAAAAGGCCTCAACTCGGTGTAAGCACTGCTCAGCCATGATGAAAACATCCCTGTTATTCACAATGTTTTCAGCACAAATCCAAAACATAGCCACATACAAGTTACTGTGGAGAAAACTAACTGCATCCCAGCCAAAACCAGCCCATGGAGGTTGACTGTGGTATTCAGGTAGTATTGGAGAAGAACCCTTGCCGTTAAATGTCACTAGAAGAAGCTGCATGTTGCCATTTTCCTTTTGCATCTTTCCTTGCATCCTTTGTTGACCTGGTTTACAGCAGTCAGGGCCTTCAGGATGCAGAGTTCAACCATTCTCCTGAAGAAATGTTAACACAGCAGCTTGTCTGGATTTCAAGGCAGTGAAGGAAATGGGCGTTTGAAGGTTTGATTTGCCTTTGTGTATTTATAGTCTTGTGGAAGAAACATACCAAAACAACATGGTGAAGGTTCCTGCCTTTCCCCATTGAGTCACGTTGATCAGAATTTCAACATGTCCAAGGCACAACACAAATCTGTGTGAAGCAGTTTAACTAGATCCTCAGCCTGCAGATCTCTCACTAAATCTGAAAGATTTAAGTCATTAGAGCATAAATCCGTAGCATCATTCAAGGTAAACATTAGTACAATAAGAAAAACTTAGAACTGAGCTTCCTCACAGTATATCTACCTGGCAAAATTGTGTAATCTCAGACTTTCCAGATCTGAAAGAGACTTAATATGCATTTTGCACTTCTGCAGATATTGCTTCCGTGATTTTGCTTTAAGCATATAATCAGTAGTTTTACCTCTCTTATAACAGAGATGTAAAGTGTTCTTTTTTCCTTGAACCAGTTTCTAAATTACTCCTATCTAGAATTTCATTCCATCTGTAACATGCTGTGGTGGGCTGATGCTGGCTGGATATCAGGTGTCCACCCAAGCCATTCTATCACTCCCCTCCTCAGCCACACAACAGACAGAAAAAGGAAAAGTGATGGGTAGAGATAAGGACTGGGAGAGATCACTCACCTGTTACCATCACAGGCAACACAGACTCAACTTGAGAAATTTAGTTTAATTTATTTCCAATCAGATTGGAGTAGAATAATGAGAAACAAAACCAAATCTTAAAAACATCTTCCCCTCACCCCGCCCTTCTTCTCAGGTTTAACTTCACTACAGAATTCTCTACCTCCTCCTCACCTCCTCAGGAGGGACAGGGGAATAGGGAAAGGGGGTTGGAGTCCATTGCACACCTCTACTGCTCCTTCCTCCTTGTGGGCAGGACTCCTCACACTCTTCCCCTGCTCCAGTTTGGGGTTACTCCCATGGGAAACAGTTCTCCATAAGCTCCTCCAATGTGAGTTCCTTCCCGGGGGCTGCAGTTTAGGAATTACTCCAGCGTAGGTCCCTTTATGCAGTATGGAGTTCTTCAGGAGCAGAGTGCTCCAGGATGGGTCCCCCTTGGGGTCGCAAGCCCTGCCAGCAAACCTGCTGCAACATGGGCTTCCCACGGGCTCACCAGCCATTCACTGCTCTGGAGTGGGGTCTTCCACAGGCTGCAGGTGGATCTCTGCTCCGTCATGGACCTCCATGGGCTGCAGGGGGACAGCCTGTCTCACCACAGGCTACAGGGAAATTTCAGTTCCAGTACCTGGAGCACCTCCTTCCTTGACCTTGGTGTCTGCAGATTTGTTTGTCACATATTCTCACTCCCATCTCTAGCTGCTGTTCCAGTGGGACTTTTCCCCACTTCTTAACACATTATCCCAGAGGCACTACCAAGAGTTGCTGATTGGCTTGGCTGTGGCCAGCAGCAGGTCTGTTTTGGAAACACCTGGTACTGGCATTGTTGGACACAGGTAAGCTTCTGGCAGCTTCTCTCCGAGGCTGTGCTTCCTCTCCCCCCTTACCAAAACTTTGTTGCGCAAACTCAATACACCTGCTGCTTCTGTCACTGTGTTAACACTTATCTTCCTTATGCCTTTTACAAGTTTTGATTTATCTGAGGGCAATTTAATAACGACTCTTGCATTCTCTCCTAGTTAACATACACTATGCCAAGCCAAAAGGAAATACTTCATGAAGTTTGGTGGCAAAGGTAATCAGTATAAACAAACTGAAACAAAGTTTAAGGGTTATTTCTGTGATATCTTCTCAGAAAGTATTTGACATAGTGAGATGCAACTCTCTTAAAAAATTTCTAGTACTAATAAAGGTTCTGTTCAGGCAACTAAAGTAGTAGGAAGGTATACAGAAAATTTATGCACAACGACTTTTCTGAGGGATTTAACTGCAACTGACAACAGCACTATCAACTGATTCTAGAAAATGGTGAATTTGTGTAAAAGCTAAACATTGTACAAAATTGCTTTATTTATCCCAGAACTATGCCAAGAATCAAAAGCATATTGTGTTTGAGAATACATTACTGCTTCATCATTCTAATTAAAAGACAAAGCCAGTAAACATTTATGGAATAAAAGTAATAATTCTTCTGTTTATGACAAAAATGATTTCAGTAGCTATCATTGGGAAACATTTTCTAAAGCAGTTTAAAATTAATTAGTTTAGAAATTGTATGTATGTCATTTTTCTCGTGGTGATCATTTTGAAGAGCCTGCAGATATGCAATATTGGTGTTTGATGCAGAATACTGGTGAAACCGTTATGTAAAAAAACAACTCTCAAATAATTTGTACTGAAAATATTGTGGCAGCTGCATTCTCACCAGCTTGGTAGTTCAGGGTGCTATCATCACATTTATTTTCCCACTGCATTCCTGAGAAACAGGATCCAGTTTTTATCAGGCCGGAGAAGGTACAAGTGCCATCTAGTCTTATGGATGTTTATACACATTCATTTTTCCAGTTTCTACAGGACTGTTCTCTCCATATAAAACCCAATCCTATTTGGAAGGATTTATTTTAACCAAAATGCTTTTTCATTAGAATGCCAATTTAAGGATATTGAAGGCTGCAGATGTATTGTTCTCTTTTTAAAGAGCGTATTCCCCACCTATTTCCAGTGTATCTTCCCTTACGACATCTCCTGTCCCTATCTGAGCCAGCAATAAGCTGGCAGTGCTGACAGCACAGGCTCTTGTCTGTTTGGGCCTCTTCAGAGAGAAAGCAAATTAAAAAGTGGTTTTGAGAAAGGCTGAGAAGTATCAGACATTGACAGAGAAAAGAAAGCTGAAATAAAAGTCAAGGAGGAAGGCTGATTTTGGAGCTGTCTGTAGGGTAACGTGTGAGCAACATGAAAGGAGAATCCAGACAGTGTGAGCAGCAGCTCTGTGTCTGAGGCATGGCTGAGAGATGCCCTTGTGCCCCAACCTTAGTTTCACACACTGATGAGGTAGATTTGGGGGGTTCCACAAGATCAGTAGAAGAAAGGAGAAAAAAAGGGAATGATCAATGATATTTATATGGTGCACTGAGCATCTTGGTTGCTGATTTCATTGTGGGTTTGTTTGGTTTTATAAACACATGTGGGTACAGACTGATAGTTAGCAGCCCTAGATCAAGTATGGCCTGACTTTTGTGTAGTTATCCAAGTCACTGTTGCATAAATTGTATCTTGGGAAGTACTTAGGGAGAACTTAGTGATATTAATTACTGCAGTTTCAGGGCCCCTTGAGGTATTCTTACTTTATACTTTAATCTAGTATGGTTTATAATTTTCACTCTAAACAAGTTCTCTACCTGGCAGTTTTAAGCAGACTCTCTTTGAACTTCCCTTATCATTGTATTTAGCACCTCTATATCATATTACATTTTACTCGTTCCTTTTATGACCGGGGGAAATTTGTATGCTTCTAAGATAAAAAAAGATAATAAAGCAATAAATTTTAGGGGATAGGAGGTACTAATAAACCGGCTAGCATGACATGAGAGGAAAAGCATTTCCATGAAATGTAGCCAAGATATAAGCCAAAGTATATAATTTTATGTCTAGTGAAGAAATACTTTTTATGGTTTCTGGATCAGTTTTGCCATTACGTTGCTTATGCTTGACTTGCCAATAGCAGGATTAGTAAACCATGTGAAATGGCTTTTTTGGACTAGAGAAAATAGGTTTTATATTTTAATTTTCTGTCAGCTATACAGGGAAGAACAGAGATGATTACAGTAGAGTAGCTAGATCCAGATTACACTCATAGCAGAGGAGTAAAGAAAATTTGGAAGAGAATTCTACAGCTAGAATCCAATACATAGAGTTTTCTGAAACTTTCTTAGACTTCTAAGAGCATTAATATATGAATCTTTTCAAAAGGAAAGAAGAAAAAGCTTTTCTTTACATTTCTTCAGAGCTAAGAATGAAATCACCTTAGAATTGATCGTTATGGAAGTCTTCCAATAGTGTTTGCTTCCAGTGGTCTTTCCTGAATGCCTGTATCATTTATTGAAAAGTAAATGGCACAGTTTCATACTGGTTATGATTTTCTTTGAATCTTTCTTAACTGGTATGGAAAACACTGTGTTACATATTTCATCTAAGGAAGCCATGGGAATTACCAGGACAGAATGTACAAGGAAGGATGTAGTACACGTACAAATACAACAGCAACATCCAGAACAAGCCTTCAAACATTGCACTAGTTAATTTAATGATATTACAACCACAGGAATGGCAGTAAAATACGTGATCCAAAGTCATGTTTGTGCTTAAATTCTTAGGTAGTTCAGAGCTTGAATAAATTTGGTACACTGTATGAAAGTAGGTTCTTCAACATTATGGACTTTTTGTTTTAATTGGCTGCTGTTGCTGTATTTCAGTCCTTCTGGTCCCCTGTCTACAATGTCGCAAGAAAGTCTTACAGTACATTTGTAACACCTATGCCCTTACTTGTAAGAATCGTGATTTTCTCTAAATTCTTTTACCTTCAACAGTATCTGTTGAATAGTATGAGGGTTGATTTCTTTACATAACGGTTTCACCAGTATTCTGCATCAAACACCAATATTGCATATCTGCAGGCTCTTCAAAATGATCACCACGAGAAAAATGACGTACATACAATTTCTAAACTAATTAATTTTAAACTGCTTTAGAAAATGTTTCCCAATGATAGCTACTAAAATAATTTTTGTCATAAACAGAAGAATTATTACTTTTATTCCATAAATGTTTACTGGCTTTGTCTTTCAATTAGAATGATGAAGCAGTAATGTATTCTCAAACACAATATGCTTTTGATTCTTGGCATAGTTCTGGGATAAATAAAGCAATTTTGTACAATGTTTAGCTTTTACACAAATTCACCATTTTCTAGAATCAGTTGATAGTGCTGTTGTCAGTTGCAGTTAAATCCCTCAGAAAAGTCGTTGTGCATAAATTTTCTGTATACCTTCCTACTACTTTAGTTGCCTGAACAGAACCTTTATTAGTACTAGAAATTTTTTAAGAGAGTTGCATCTCACTATGTCAAGTACTTCATCATCATCTTACTGTCTCAAGTGAGTTCTATGAAATCCTTGTCCCTGTTTTGAACAAGGCAACATCTTTCTTCTGTATCTGTCACTGTCAGTGTCACCACCACCACCACCACCACCACCACCAGAATGAGAGGAGATCCAGTTAAAGAGAGACGACCTGACCTTCACCAGGATGCTGAGTCTGCTATCTGGGGGGACAAGTGTATCCCTACAGTTGCCACAAGCACATATATTCATCACTTGCCTATTGCTAGAAAAGTAATTAAATTCTCTATTAATGTAGTATTTTTTAATTAACATTTCAATGTATTTCTGGGTAATATTCATATTGTTTTGTACTAATGTTATTTATTAATTCCTTGAAGTAATTTTGATGAGTAGATGAGATGAACTGCCATTTTCAATTCCTGAACAGTGCAATCACTTCAGCCCTTGTAGGGACACAGCTGCTGCTGGAGTGTGACTTAGTGAAGTGCCTTTTAATAGATCCTCCCTTTCAGCTATTTCGTTATCACCTTGTGCATTACAAACATTTCCAGGTTATGGAACTAGAAAATACCTTACCAAAAGGAATCAGAAGATTGTACAGAGGTCTGCTCTGGCCCACTCACTAGAAGAAGGATCAATATAAGATTTCCAGTCCCAACATATTGTGAGAAGAAAAGTTACAGAGACTCCAGAGTTAACAACTTCTCTTTACTCAGAAGGTTTCTGTACGGAAGGCAAGAAAAGAAGAGAGGACAACTACAAAGCATCAAGGTGAGCCAGACACTTAAGATGGCACTATTTGTTCAGCTCAGAGGCATCAGTTAGACTGCAACATCCCAGATGAGTTTGCCAAAACACAGTACAGCTTTTAGGTTAGAGAACTCCCCTTAATAACTGCAGTGTGATGTAAAAAATGCCACTTATTAATTTAAATATGAGTAGCAATGGCCATTAAAAAATTTGTATCTTAAAAGCTGACCTGAAAAGCTACCTCAGTAGAAATTCTTAGCAACAATCAGTTTGCCGAAGAATACATTTTTTAATGTGTCCTTTAGAGTGACTGCTTCACACAGCTCCATAGATGCTTTGGAGAATACTATTTATAACTAAAGTGACACAGATGTGCCTGAACAGGTATTCAGAGGGATCGTTTAGATTTTGTCTGCTCTTTCTTGCTTCTCTGGATGCTGATGATGCATGTGCTTGAATAGAATTACTCTGCACCACATTAAAACATCCTTACCTGCCTGACAACCTGAATAAGGTTCCTATTAAAATCAGCGGGGAAGAATTCTAGATAAATACAGTAAGGACTAGCTTAGCCTTCATAAATTTTACCTTTATGGTTGTACTGTAGATGTACTGTAGACAGAGAGCTAAATTAGCATTGGCTTGTAGATTAATTAAGCCATACAGGCTTACACAGCATCATTATGCACTTTTATGTTCATAGCTTTTAGTTCATATGCAAGAACTTTGATTTTAAAGTGCATGATGAAAAAATGTTGCCTGATTTCTCTACATGAAGAGGAAAATTCTCCCATTACAAAGTTTACTTAGCAGCAAAATCTTTTTTCTGAAAGGATTTAGTTTATCTGCAGAATTAGATATTTCTTCTGTAGTAGGAGGAAACCTATATAAAAATTATGTTGGACTATACAGATCTCTTTAGACTTTGTGGAACCAAATGATAAGACAATCGCCAAGGAGCTGTTGAGCATATTGCACAGTACTGTGAAACAAGCAGGTACACAGGGCAATAGGAAGAAACAGAACAGGGTTTAATACAAGCTAAAATCTTAGTGGCTTTGTTTCTCTTCCAAGAATGTGAATTGAATTTTTTCCTAAATGCATTGGGATCTGTGGGTACAGAAAGAGGCTTGGCATAACAGGTGATTGCACAAGATACAAAGCTAGGCAGTCTGAGCCCCATGTATGTGCTGTCTAACGTCTCCTAAGGAACATTGCAGATTTCCTTATGACACTGTGATTATATCCAAATTTTTTTTTAGAAGAACTCAAGGAAATTAATTTCCTCAAACAAAATTAATAAATGTTTACAACCCTTGAAATAAATGCATGTAATATTTTCCCTTAGCTTCTTTTTCACAAATTTCTTATCTTTCTGGGTTTGTAACAAAAAAAAAAAACAAACACAAAAAACCCTCTATACAAGGACTTGGAGCAACTTGTATGTGCATTGCAGATGCCACAGGAGAGGCCTCCTGCACTTTGCAGAAGAATATGTAGAATAGACCAAGGATTTTGAATTGTTATCTCTTATTTATCATTTGTACACTGAATCAAGACAGCACTGGGGTAGGTGTGTAAATGCTCCTGTAGAACAAAGATGTTTTCCCAAGCTGGGAGCGCTGGTACCTAGCCCCTACCTAAATGCTGTTTATTTTCTAAACCAACACCATGCAGTAGCTGAGAAGCACTGTAGAGATGAAACACTTTTTTAGAGATTAAATCACTTAGAGATGTGAATTATTTGCCAGAATGACACATGCCTAACATTTTGGGGACTGGGAAAAATTCAAAAGTATAGTGTCCCAATTCTTTTCTTATCACTACTAATGTTTTGATTCAGTTGCTTTAATGAATCTTTTTACCTTTGCCTACCAAGATGGCCTCTGACATTGATATGGTACTGACAAACACCAATGTTTTCTGTCCGAAAGTTTGCTTATCTTGGGTGTTTTCTTATTTGCTTTCATTTGTTGAAAGTACATTAAGAAAACATTCACTCCTAATTTTTCAAGATTTCTTGGAAAATCCTTTAATCTAAGCCCCTTAAACTTTTCATTTGCATGTGAAAAACTTAACACTGCTCACAGGAGAAAACATCATTGAAAATTAATGTTCTTTTTTGCTGAGTGATTTTTATATGCATAATTTTCCATTGAACATGACAGTATTTGTCAGGCAAAAAGATTAAAATATGAACTACTAATTTCACTGAATCAGTATAATTATTTTCTACCTTAAAGAACTGCCCTGGCTCACAACAACATCTCTTCTTATTGCCTGATTGCTGAGCTAATTTCCTGCCACTATCTCTTAAAATAAAAGTTTAGGGGGTAAAGGGAATCACACTAAATGTACCCTGAGTCCTGTGATAGGGATCCCTCTGGCAGAAGCTGCACTGCGACTTTATGAAGTCTTCTACAGTAAGTACAGCAGATGAAGTAACACCTGCTGAAGAGTATTTCAGAGTGACCAGATACACCTCCAAGATGCTGTCCCCATTGAGCACAGGGAACAAACTCAGATGGATGCACTGATCTCCCAAATGAGACTGAATCCATCAGGCACCCCTACTTTGCTGAGGGTTACACCAAAGGCAGGAGGTTACTTAGCATCTCTTCTCCAGTCAAGGCAGGCAATATTCTAAACACCAGTCATCGTCCAAAGCTACTGAGGGTCAGAGCCAGCTTTATCTGGACTTTGTGGAACTTCTGAAATCCCAGAATACCAGAGAGGGAATGTCTACCTCCCATTCATCATCCAGAAGCAAGATGTGGTACCCTCTGGATGATGTGGTACCCTCTGGATGATGTGGCAGCTTCATAATCTAGGGAAGACAAGACTCAGAAGTGGGTTTCCCTGAATGATGCAGCTGAAATTTTTATGCAGAGGCCACACAAAATTGTTGGTTGCTGTGGCAGAGCCTTTGAGGTTGAGAGCCTGAGAGCTGCAGAGGAGGCTGCAATAGTAATCAGAGAGTACAATGAAGCAATGTCAGAAGTGCAGAACTCAAAGGGTCCTGGGGTCCATCTGGGCACAAAGTAACTCAGCAAGCTGACAATAGCCCAAGCAAATCTTGTCTTGCACAGAGGAGACAGGAAATATTTTGTGAATTTGCTTTTTTTATGTAGTTTGAAGAGGCATTGCAGAAAATGTGTGAAGAAAGGAAATAGAAGTGGGGAGGAATTTCAGGAAACAAGTGGGAAGTAAAAAGTGAAGAATCTAATGGAAAAGTAGGGATGGAGGTGGGCAGCAAGAAAATGCTCATCAAAAATCCAGAAATAGGAGACAGAAAGGTAAGGAGAGGTTGAGGTTGCACGTGTCATGAACATGGACAAAGGGAGAGAAAACATCTGTTTCCTGACTCTTCTTAGGGTAAGGCATGATGATATTGTGGCTTCTGTTGCAGTGTTTGCTAGGGCTGTGATGGCAACAGACGACTTCGTGTACTTCTTGATGGTGTCTGTTGCTGAGATGAGGGGGGAAAGTGAGGTCAGAGTAGGTGCACAGGGCCTGGAAGACATTAGTGATGCTTCTGCTGTGAGGTGCTTCCACAGGCTGTTAGGGCATTAGCAGTAACCACATGTCTGTATCCCAGTGTCTATGTCCAGCTGCCCACTGGACATTATTCCACTGAGACCATGAAGGATGCAGGATCAATTTCACTGCGTGAGTGGCCTGTGTTCATAAGTGTTTAGGACTCCTGCCAGGGTCACTGTCAAGTAGACATAGTTTGGATGCAGCTACCTCAATTTGGCAGCAGCAATTTTCAGTATACAGACAAAGCTTGCCTTTAGCCATTCAGTCAGAAATCTTTGTCAGACTGCCTCTGGTTACTAACCTGGTTATAGACCTAGTCCTCTTGCAGGCAACTGAGTTTATCTGGGAAAGAATTAAACTCTACTCCACCACCTGTCTGGTTTGATCTCCTCTCTGCAGTTCCCTGCATTGATCACCTGTATATGGGCCTCCACATTCATTCTGCTGGCCCTAGCTGACTTCTGTCATCACCTATGAAAAGGTGTTATCTTGAATTTCTCATCACCTTTGTCCCCTTGGAAGTTGCAAAGGGGTTAAAACAGCTCAGTGACTGTAAGCTCTGCTCTGTAACTCATTGATTTTATTGGTAGAACCCGAAGAGAAAGTGACAGCAATGTGTGTACGTAGAGTGTGAAACTACAGCAGCAATGGCAGTGGAAAGCACTGCCATGCTCAAGAGCACCTTTTCAAACCCTGTGAAAACACAAGCAAGAAGGGAAAGAAAGAATGCTTTGTGAATGGCAGGCGAAGGCCAAGTGCACATGCCTACAATACACACCCACACTTACTTCTGTTCTCTTCTGCTTGACACATTGATCATGGAAATGTGTGCAGGACTCAGGTGACAGGGAGAAACTGCCAGACCAGAGGGGAAAAACTTTTTCCAAGACACAACACTTCATGTCCTTTGTTTGCTTTTTAAGTAGGATTATTATAGCCTCTCAGCATTAAAATAAATTGAAGTACTTCAAGCCAGTGCATTTAAATTAGTTTTATCCTCCTGTACTGTGGAATAAACAAGTATTTTTTGGTACTCTTATGTAGAGAAGAGCTAAGATGAAATGTGTTCTTTGTGTGTAGATACCTCTTTCTGCATCGACAAATACAGCAAAGCCAATACTTGCCACGTCCTAAGTTCTTTCACAGGTTTCTGCTTTACAAGATTCACTGACATCCAAATGCTTTGTTATAAGGGTTGGCAACTGCCACAGCAATGGGAGGCAGAACCATCCATTAACCAAATGACTTTGCAGACAAACACTAACTAATATTTTAATTCCCCTACCTGTATTCCTGGTCATCTTCCAGTTCTGCATGAGCCCCTCCAACCCAGGTTCCTGGAGCTGGAAATGCACCTGCAGTTTCAACACTATTCTAGACTACTAATAATTACCACTTGGAAGATTTTAATTAAAATTTCATATTAACAATAAAAAACACATAATGGCTTGTTACTGAAGATAATTTCACATAAGTGCAGATAGTTTCACACAAAAATCCTTACATTTTCTTCCACTAAAATAGTCTTCACTTCTCCTCCACCACCAGAAATGAAGTAACCTTCAGTTTTATGCTATATAGTAAATACTGGAATGTCTCCCTCCTTGTCATTCCTTGGCCTATAGCTCCTGGCTAAATCACTCATTTACCCCTTCTGCCCTCAGGCTGTATAAACAATTTCCCTGCACTGTTTGCTGGAATCCAAGAAACAAATGATAAACAGAAGCTTAAATCTATCACTAGCGTATTTGGAGATAGAATGTACAAGGTCTGGCCCGCATACTTGTCTCAAAGGAAAACGGGGCTTAAGTTGTGACTAGCACCATTGCCAGAAGAAGAAATCTTCCACCTGCAAATATTAGGTATGGAACATGTTTAAATCACAAAATATGGACAATTTACTGGAGGTCTCAGAAAACATAATCTCACAAAACATCAGGGCTCCAATGCACCTGGAGATGGAAACTTTCACCCAAAAGGCTATCCAAAGGCAGAAAGACTCTGCTTTGTGCTGAGGGGGATGAACTTGGTGATCCTTCTCCCCAGACAGCATACAGCACTAGGAGATCTATTAGAGAAACTGTCCTTCCATGGGGTGTAAGGACAACAGTAAAAGGAGCAATAAACCCACATGTTGTTTCAAATGTTCCTGAGTTGTCTTACAGAAGCACTTGGGACTTGGAGGCAATGACACTTCTTTATGTCACCTGGGGTTCTGCCTGTGTCCAGCCAAGGATGCAGTAAATGTTACCCATTTTCCATCAAGGCTGGCATGCAAGAGTTCTTTTCAGCTGATTTGGCTGGAGCTGTGGGTTTGACTCTTCCTGATGCCCCTCACGCTTACTTCCTTTGGTGAAATTAAGGCTTCACATGCAGAGTGAATCACCTGTAGCTCCAGAATCAACCTAGTCCAGTGAACAGGACTGTGTTCTCCCCTTCTCCCTTGCCCACCTCTTCATCTGCTCTGGGGGGATCCTGCACGAAGGTTTATGATCAGAGATGATAGAATTAAATTTTACAAGCTTTAAAAGAAACTTCAGAAATGCTGGACCATTCCTGTCCTCATTTGTCCATGATTGTGTTAAAATATTCGGTTCACACAGTGTTCAGTATTGGTGCCTGTAAGACCTGAAGGTTCTGCTTGCTTATCCAGATATCAAAAGCAAAATGTAGAACACCCTGGGCACTTGTATTATACTGCTGCCTTGCAGTATATCTAATTCTCCTTCATTTATGTAGGAAACCTATTTGAATTTGATGCACCCTTTCCATTTTGTGACACCACAAACAAGCAAAGAGCTATTGTACCCTCCAGTAAACCTGCACCACCCTTTCAAACCCTGCAGTAGACTGCAATTCATTTTCCTGTTTGCATAAGAATATTTGAGAACAGGGTACTAGCCGCTTTTGAGAAATATGTGAGGCACTAAACCCACTGTGCCTCCACATGACCTTCAAATCAAAGGTCAATCCATATTCTCAACACTCTCAGCAGCAATGGTAAATTTGACACCACACTTCTGGCATGAAGGACCATTTTTGTGTCTAAAATAAAAAGTAGCTAAATGCTCTAAATTTTGCCAGTATAGAATGATTCAAGAAAAAAGTGGTTTTTTCCAAGACCAATGGTGTGGACGTGGGAGTTCAGAAAGGTGGCTGAGAAAATTATGAGATCCAGCCATTGGAAGAAATAATTATTACCTTACTTCTGAGAGACTTGCCTGCTTGAATTTGACCTGACTTTTCATAGAAATGCAGCTCTCTGGCCGCCTGTCTGTACTGAGCAGGCAGTGTCAGAAACAAAACCAGCACACCCCAGCTGAATTTTTCAAGCTGACTTAGAAAGCCAAGCAAGCAGGATAAGCATTTTTATCACTACTCAATTCTGACGCAGCCATCACTTCTCTGTACATTATTTTCAAAAGGGAATGAATCCATAATGAAACATGATTTACTAACTTGAAATTTTAAGGGGAGAAAAAACCTTAGAATTGAAAAGATCATATATGTATTATCAATATCCAGGCAAATGAATGATAGAAGAGAAGTTTGGAAATTAGGTGGTAAGTTACCTACTACACACAAAAACTCAGAGCCTTTTCTCCTACTATCTGTTCCCTGTCCTATCTGCTACAGAACAGTTACCTGATGACTTACAACAGGAGGACACATGCAAAAACTAAATATAGCTCAGTCGTAAGTGTTTGTATTTGAAACATCTATACAACTGGATACAAAACAAATGTACTGCAGCAAAACACACACAAAACGCAGAGAAACCCGTGACATGACACCAGGATCTGCAATCTGTGCATGTTCTGAACAATAGAAAACACTTTTTGCTGTAAGTGTGATCGAACCGGTTACCCAAAGAGGTTGGGATGTTGTCATCCTTGAAGGGGTTCAAACTGTGGCTGGACACAGTCTCTGGCAACTTCCTCTAGGTGACCCTGCCTGACCAGGTGAGTTGGATCAGATATCTCCAGCTCTCTCTTTCTGCCTAAGGACTTCTGATTAATTTATGTAAGTACTGACACATGCAGTTCAATTTGTAGTAGTAGGCTCACATGTCAAGTTACACACATACCACTTCCACTCTCCTGTGTGAAAGCACAAGGGGAGTTCATGCGGATTAACAGTCTGTGAGTCCCAGGTAATGACCTAAATGGATTATAAGGTATGTTATGAAAATAGATTAAAATATCTTATCCTTCTGCCTTGGTCTGCCCATTTGTCTCAGCAATTTTTGCCCCAGTTTCTTTCATTGACAGCAAAAATTCCAGTTCTAAAAGACAACACAATATTGTTGTTTCCTTACTGCAAGTAGCTCATCTGGGGAGTGTGTGCAAGATGGGAGGGAGGTTTCCTATTTATGCTCTGGGCCCTTTTCACATCACTTGTAACGAAAAAGGGCCTAATATTCACAAAACACTTTGTCCTTTGCACAAGCAGTTATGAAGTGGATGCCTCTATTGTGCTGCCCTGACAGGAGTACTTTTTGTATCTTTTGTATACTCTCATAAAGAGAATGAAGAGTCTAGTTAAAGGAGATATTTTGTGGCAGTTTGTTTCATTTTTCTTTTATTTTTTAATATGTCGTTATTGTATGGAAAAATGGAATCTATCTTGCCATTTTCATTCCTGATTAATCTTTCCTACACTGGATGTCCAAAGGGCCTCAAGGAAGTCATTTCTCCAAGCCAGGAGGACAGTTTCCATATTGGTGGCTTGTACTGCACACTGATGGACCAGGTCCTTTCTGTTCTCTTTTCACAAGCCCACATTTGCAAAAACCTTGTGTCAGGGTGGCTCTGTTGGTCAGAGCAAGGGGTTCTCTGAATCTGTACCCTAACACTGCCAGTTGCCAACACCCAAAGAGAAAAACACGTATCATTGGACATTACAAATATTTTCCCTCCAGCAGTTTGAAGAATAAGGCTTTTACTGACCCAGAGGGGATGAATGTGTTTAATGTCTGGTGTCATGATTAATTAATTTAATTAATTCTGGGAGTTTTGTTCAGGTGCTATTTGAACTCCTGGAAGTTCTAAGGTGGCCACATGTCTGCCACCTGTGTATGTGGGAAGAACCAGACCAAGGACTTTCTTTTATATTAAGCATACACCAACTAGTTTCTCTCAGTGCCTTTCATTTTTGTGCTAAACAGACACTGAAGGACTGTTTTGTCAATGCTGGTCATGATTTCAGAGATTTTTGTAGTATCTCATCCCTCCTTATAGTTCTTTTCCAGTCAATTTGGGCATTCCTTTCACAGAATATATTCCGTACTTCCATCACCCTTGTGGTCTATCCTTATAAATTTTCCATTGGCACCACCCATTCTGAAACAGAAAAAAGGAAACATAACATAGCACTTTAGATAAGAGCGAACCATCAATTTACATAGTGGCATAACTGTTTTGCTATGCTCCTTTCTAATCTCCTCTAATATATAAGTGCATTAGTTGTTTTCTAGAAACATTTGTAAGACTAAAACCTTGCTGGAGAGGGCATTCTCCTCCCTGGAACTGGGATGACTGGATAGTAGTATCCCCTTATCTTAAGTTCCCAGCAGAGTCCAAATTCCAGTTAGTAGACATATTTGGTGAGGGGTGGGCTTCAGTGGTCAAAGATGAACTCCTGTTTCTTTGCAGTTTGCTATAGTGGGCAAAAGTTCTTCGACAATTTCAACGTTTAAGCTATTAACCATTTCAGTCTCTCACACCTGCCCCTGTAATCGTGGATTCTCCTACATCTCTGTTCTGATACAAATTTAAATCAGGGTCCAGCACAACAAGGAAATGTTAAAGGAAATTCTTGACCCATGGTACGTCACATGACCTGTTATTCACATCTTCTGGTCAGAGATGGTCAGGATACGGTATGGTACAGCTCTGTAAAGGATGGAGCTTTGAGCTTCCTCTGCATTAGTGTCCCCCAGTGTGAACAGAAAGCTGACCTCATCAGAGTAAACATATCCCCTTCCCAGCACATTTGGTACCTCACGCACAAATCAGTTTTCAGAGAGCTGTATCTCTTCCTTGAAAGAAGGCAGAACCACATCAGATATCCTTGATGCCTCTGTGGCCAGATGACAAGCACACGCATGAGTGTTAAGAACCAAGCAATCAACAAGCACCTTTCACTTTTAATGATGCCTAAGGCCTCAAAACTCTTACTACCCTGTCCATTTATTTTTCCCTTTTATCCGTATGCAGTACAACTTCACAACAGATGTATTGGCGAATGACACAGCTTCTGAAGAGTCAGTAAATGGTTGTCAAAAAGGTAACTTCTATCAAACCACACTCCCCAATAAGGCACAAGAAAAACCAGTCAGTAAAGACGACCCATCTTTAAAAACATTTCCAGTGCTTTCCTCAGCCATGCTTGGAATTGCGGTGTCTGTCTGCTGAGTTTTTCCTGTTCTAGAGTTTGACTCTAGCCAGTATTCCCTGTATTAGATTTGACATTTCCCTGCATTAGCTTTGACATTACCCTGCTTTTGTATTCTGGAATAACTTTGCCTTCAAGGGTAAGCATGTACTTTTTCCTCACTAAGTAGGTGAAACATCCATAGTAATCCCCCAGTGTTCAGGTAATTCAGTCACTGTGTCTTCACCCAGGTGGTGTTGATGTAAGTTCAGCTCCAGGCTTAGTCATTTGCCTCCAGAGCTGAGATTCAAATCATGTGGGTAGCTCAAGAGCCTGTTTCTCAATATGTTATCAGAAAGAATCATCAAGACTAAGTATATTAATGATGAAAGGGCAACTATTCATGAGGGAACCAGCCAACCTGAAAGAGAAAAGTTCTCAAAAAAACCCCAAACGTACAAATATTTTCCTTGGTGTTCAAGTGACATGTACAAGACATTCTTTGGCCTCATCTGACAATGAAGGAACATGAACCTCTTTGCTTGTCCATGCATGTCTCTGCCTACTTTGGGAAAAAGATGTTGCCAGGATGAAGCAGGTCACAGTGATAATGACTGCAAGCATAGTCTGACTGCTGAAGGTGCATACTCCTGAAAACCTCTTGGCTGGTTCATAGAGAGAGGAGAAGGCTGGGACACAGTGCGAGAGGTGCTACACCAGGTACAAGGACAAGGCAGTGCTATTGCAGAAGAGTGGAGTGAATACAAGGTATTTTCCCTTTCCCACCTTGCTGAAAGCAACTGTTCAAGGCTGGTTCAGGGTGAATTCAGGATGTTCCCAGGGAGAGGAAACTAGGAGGATCCAGAGTAAAATGCTCCAAGCTCTCTGGAGGAAGTTTACTGTGGCTGTTGTAGGAACCTCTCAAAACCAGAACAGCAACAGAAGATGAAAAATACAACAATGTTCACATTGCATGTTAGACAAATAGGCACACCATGGACACTGTGCACATACTAAGACACATAAGAATGAGAAAAAGAGATGGCTCGTCATCTCAAAGGTCTGTAATTCAGGCAAAAGGCATAGTGTCAGGAACACACGTCCCAACATATTTGGACAGCATAGTCATAGAACCCCATCCATATAACAGAAAGTTTATAAGTTAGGGTGGCTATCAGAAGATGCACAAATCCATATTTTGGAAGTTAAGAATGGTACCCAGAGTGGGACGGACTCAACTCACAAACACCTTGGCTGCCTTTCAGTCTTCTGGTTCATAACTTTCATGCTGATTTCCCTGTCCACTCTAGTATCTGCAAATAATTTGTACCCATTGGCAATGCAGGTAAGAACTGCTTCTCCAGTCACCACCACACAGAACTAACAGTCAAGAGTTCCCAAAGTTTAAGTAGTTTATTATGGCCCAGCATTTAAGTCTTCCAGACAACTGTGACAGTATATGGAGGAAAAAAAAACTGTGGGACATTGGAAATAATGGTTGTTGGTTGTTTAACTGTGTGCACCTCTGTGAATATCCTTAACAAGGTTTCTAAACAACCTGACAATCTCTAAATTAAGGCATGATTGGAAACAGAACACAGGCATTCCCTGTTTTCATTGTTTGTGGGTTTCTTGGGGTTGCTATGAGTAATCAGACTTACAGGCTGAAAAATGAGATGTGCAGAAACCCCTTAGTTCTTCATTAGCAGGAAAATACTAAATCAATAGGAAAATGCTCTTCACCTAGAGGGGAATTTTAGGTGTATTTATTATCCCTTTGTGTATACCTGAAATACTCCTCCCTGATAATAAGCTTGGAGCCAAGTACTTCTCCTATTTCATGTTCTATTGAAATGCTTGGGATGAGATTAGCAGAAACTCCATTTAAAAAAAAAAAAAGACCTAACAATTTATTAAGATATGGAACTTATTTGCAATTGGGTTTTTCTCTTTTAATAAGGCCTTAGCTTGGCTTTGGGACAATGCAATGAAACCGGCCTCTGTTTAACCTGTGCCACAGAAGGTGTTCTGCAGTGGCACAGTAGGATGACTCCAGATGACCTCTACCACATCTGTTAGAGATGCTATTTTATCCTGTAAGAAGACTGAAGGCATTCAGTCAGACTTCTCATCGGTCTGGTTAAAAAGCTCCAGGCTGAAAATTAATCACAAGAAATTTAATCATGCCTTATAAAATATAAATACTTTCCTCTTCAAATCAAGTATTTTGTAATAGCTAATATATAACTCGTCTCTCCTCTTCTGCTTTAGCTGTGGCTCTAGGCATTTTTTTTTCAGGAAAATAGTGAGAAATCAACACAGTTTGGGGAAGAATGAAGAGTATACAAACCCAGTATATGAAATGCATTTACAAGAATAACTTTTATAAGAAATTTTGAAAAAGGCAATCATGTAAGCCTTCATCTGAAAGAAATACAGACAAGTATTACGTATTTTTGCCTCTGTTAGTCCAAAAATAGACGTTTGCAAGGAGGAAGTTTTGGCTGTGCTATTTTGCCATTCAGTTAGAGTATGAGAATTTCAAATTCTGAAGAGTAGAATATTAACATATTTTAAAAAAGGACTATATTTCGCACATAAAATACAATGAAGTCCATATGATCACAGTCTGTTTTCATCACACAGCCATAATACCTACCACAGGATTTTTTATGCACAAGAGAGAAGTAAAAGCTGTTTTTAAAGGGGAAAAAAGAGAACGGTTGAAGTCTATTAAGCGGCATTAACTAGTGCACCTAAGCCAACAGGAAGTCCATCATGTGTGATAAATAACACATAGATAGAAGAATGCTTGTATCTTACAGAATTTTGATCAGACAAAAACCCTTGAGACACAGACTAGGGCAGAAAACTATCAAGATATTACAACTAGTATCATGTCTCTAATAAAATGAAATTCTACCTGAAGTCCCAGAAGAAAAAAATAACAAAGAATAGTTGTGCACATTATTTTTATGTCTATAGAGCACAATGTTGAAGAAATCCCATCATGCTTTGACTGTGAATGCTGGGATAAACCAGGCAAAAGAAGGTAAGTCTGCTCTTCTCATCTGTACATTTAAGTTTAGAGAAATGATGGAACTGTCTTTGATCTGCCATCAAAAGGGGCAGCTTCACCCTCCCCAACCCTTCTAGCCAAGGATCTCCCACTTACATTAGCAAGAGCAATCTTACATTGTCAGGTCAGCTGTAAAACTTCATCCTCTAAAAGCCTTCTTAAAGGTTTTCCCTTTAGACAAATCCAGTAACTTGACAAACTGTGTCTAAATCACCTACTTAATATAGCAATTACCAAAGCTTGCAACACCAAAGTGTGTCTGAATGGGACAGACACCTGTGGAATGCTGCTTTCCTGTAAAATGTATGACAAATGCAGTTTAAAAACAGACGGCATTGCAAAAAGGTCTCACAATATTAAAAGTTCACACGACCATTGGAGCACTGATCACCTCCTTAAATCATCCAAGAAATATTAACTTGATTCGAGGGAGAAGGGAGCTTTCTTGTAAAGCTGCCAGTATTGGAACTGGGGCATGAAGTTTTACTAAGATATTTCTGAGTTCAATATTGTGATGCAGAGTAGAAACTCTCGTTTTGAAGGCCACATGCACACTCTCTTCTTTTAGTGTTCACCACAGTTGACATATGTTGGAGCTAGCACAAACTGTCTTGCCTCCACTGAATTTGGGTTTTGGCCATGGAGGCAAGAAGTGCACCAGCATGTACACTCCTCCAGGGCTGCCACAACCAGCAGAAAAAAGTGTGATGTAAAGGCAATTTGGGCAGCACACGCTGAGTTCAAGTGGAAGAAACAAACTGGTTTTCCATCTGTCATCTTCTTTATCCAGCAAACTCCCAACTGACCTCTGATACATGGGAGACAAGCAGAACACTGAAATCTGAAATGCTGATGGATGCTCCAAGGAAGTGACATGGACTATTTACCTGCTCCTCCTCATCCTTTTCCCCAAGTCCTACGAGCTGCACCACACCAGTCACCATCCTGTTAACCCATACATTGGGAAGAACTGGTCCCATGGTCTTTTTTCTTCCTGGTCATGCTGCACCTTGCTAGATACCTGAGCCAGTCCAGACCTCCCTGCACCTGCTTCAGGGCTCCAGAATCATTCAGACTCCAAGAGTTCCTCAGCATTCCCTGAGGCATCTTTCTCTCCTCAGCCCAGACAGAAACAGCTAGACACCTAGAAACATAAAAAGTGGAATTAAAAGGTTTTATTAGCAGCAATAAAAAATTATGATATTTATCTTGCGAAGAAGCTACCAGATAAGCAAATACATCTGAGTAATGGCAGGCTACAATTCGCTTAAATTTAATACAGTATGAACATCAAATTTCAGCTATTACATGAGAGAATGTTAATCAGATCATAAAAATTTGTCTAGACATTGTCAGATGTCAGACTATGGAGACATAATCTATCTTTTTTAGCAGAAACACAGAAGATATTAATATTGAATCAGACTTCTGTATTAAACCACAAACCATATTAAAAGCCAAAATCTTAATTTCATCGGTAAACCCTGCCTCTCATCTCTATGGGATTGTATGTTACAGACTCCTGAAAGGTTTTTAAAAAATCTCTTACACATGGCAGATGAGATTGTTGCAATTCCATTCTGAATATACGCACAGGCATCATCTGCTCTGCACAAAACTGATGTTCTTTCAGATGCCACCATATTCTTTATTTAAGAAAGCAAAAGAGGCATTCCCTTCCATTCTTTCCCTAAATATTCATGCCAAAAATTCTCTCCAATTCCTCATTACAGCGGATTTAAGTTGTCTTTATCTTTTTTATTAAAGATTAAAATAAAATAATCACAAAAATGTGATTGATGCTGTTCATTAGAATTATCAATATTGATTATAAGCTATTGTGAGGAAATGGAAACAAACAACTTTTATAAGTTAGTAACAGTAAGATAGTAAGAAGGTCACACAGCATTAAAAACCCCTTCCTAATTGCAAGCACAGGGAAGACATTTTATCTAGCATGTCACTAACAGTGAACGATGTCTTTCCATACCATTGCTTGTAACTTTTGAATCTCAGACACTTCAGCCAGACACTGCTCGATGTCTTCAGTTTTGTAAAGCATCAGTTAGTTTGAGATATAAAACTAGTGGGCAGTCTGTTGCAATTAAGGCGTTAAAGTGTGTAATTTCCTACTGATGTTGCTATCCAACTTGTTTTGGATTTCAAATGCATTTCAGCTATCAACTGATAATGTTCCATCCTTATTAAAAATATTTTTGTGTATTCAATGACACTCCTTTTTGGTTCCTAGGGAAAGGTTTTGTTGAAATCTGGAGTATTTAATCTGTTTTTATTACTGTTGGTTATTAAGTGTTTTAGTAATCCGTTTGGCAATATGTATGATGAAATAACTTAATTTGCTAAACCAAATTCTAAATTTTAGCAAATATAAATTTGCTAAACCAACCAAGACCCACTCTTCTGCCTTTCAGACAAGAGAGGCAAGTGTCAATGGACCATCCACACTCATTTCACACTCTTTAGAATGAAGAATAGAAAATCTTAAATATCATGGCTCACTTAAGATTTGCAGAGAGAGACTTTGGATCCCTTTCTAGTCAATAAAGCAAAATAAGCCTTTTTTAAGGTGTGATTCATCACACTGAAGATTTAGGAATCAGCAATATTGATCCTTCTTTCATCCATTCTTCTGTGCTTGAGAGGGTCTTTCTTGGAAATTTTCCCTAGAGTTCTAAGTGAGAACACGTACATTAAGGATATATCTTTTTCTTAAAGCATTCATTTTTTCTTGTTTTTGGCAAGACTGAATTTGGTATTTGTTTTTTTTGGTTTTGCTTTTTTTTTTTGTTCTTGTCCACACATGCTTACTACTAAGATTCACTAGTATTTACAGAATCTAGGAAGGAAAAACAGGAGATTTGGGTGATGAGAGAGAGAAGAGCCAAGGGAAAAGCTCAGAGGAGAAGCAGCATGATATATCATACACGTATGGACAAAACACATAGATGCATATCACACATCTGTCCTGCTTCTCATCGCAAAATTCAGCATTGCCACAATAAAAGTCCACATGTGGCCAGGCATTCCTGTACTTTCTGAATCTCATCTTCTTTCTCTCTCTTTCATGGCCATAGGGGATCCTCAGTTTTCTATGACAGTGCTCATCAAACAGTTCCATCTAAACCAGAGTCTCTCTTGGATGGGATCCTGAGCATCAGGCAGGTGAATGCCTGACATCACCAGGAGTCTAGAGCACACACAAGTGGTCCAGTGCACACACTGTAGGCATCTTATTTAGAAGCAGCTAATTCCAAAGCACTGGTGATTAGCAAGGAGACACCCATGGAAGCACAACAGTTTCCTTCTGACAGAGCAATGCAAAACAGCTTCCAGCCACCCAGGCAAACATGGAGACAAGGGGAGGCTAAAGAAGGGCAGCCAGGGCACACAGTCCCCTAGCATGGCACTGCCAAGGGACAGCGTGGGGCTGGGGAAGGATGGGATAGGGAGAGGAAGAGCCAGAATACAGACTCTTGGGGAGATAGCAATAAATCCACTGAGAAATTGCCAAATTCAAATATGAGAGTCATCTTTAACAGGTTTCTAAGACCTCTATGAAAATTCTCTCCACGGGGATTTCTGATAACATCTGCTATGGACAAATCTTATCTAAAAATCTCTTAGAAAAAGTAGTTTTCTTTATTTTTTCACTACATTAGACCTGCTGTTCAAAAATCCATTCTTCCTGCGGTCAACAGTTAAATTTCTTAAGTAAATTTTTTATTATCTGGACCAGTAATTCCAGTAATTTTCAACTGAAGGAGCTATAATCATAAATTTTAACAGAGAAATGCTGTCTGCAAAAGGACCCTAGACTGTGAGGGTTATACTAAGCAGTCTTGCCTGTATAATTTAACCATTTGCAGCTACATGACAGACCATACACAACACGGTGATTTTTTTCATTCCTTTGCAATAATAAATACTGAAGTGATTGACCAACCATTTTTGTTGAAAAAAATACATAACATATTACAGTAGAACTGAAATATAAATGTAAGACTAAGAAATCTTTGTTACTTGCCTTTACAGTTTGTGAAGTATAGCTATTTAATTGCTAGTGCAGTCAACATAAAATCTTTCTCTGCACTTTTTATCCTACTATTGTAGTAATTGCAAGATTAATTTGTTGCTGTGGTTATAAAAGCTTTAGTTTTCAAGTTTCTATAAAATACTGGCTATTATTTTGGTGACAGGAATGTGCTGATTTATCACAGTTGTTTCAGAAAAGTTCCTAAACTGCAGTTCTCCATACAGAAGTTTTCAACCCACTGTGAATGATCTAATGTACATGAGCTCTCTTGTTCACATCCAAAACTTCCCCATGGAGGGACCTGTAGTAATTCTGTTGACTATCATCAACACAAAATCCTTGGACCAGCCAACATTCACCCTATGCACTGGTCACCTCACTCCTGACAGCCCCTTGGCCCTGTGAGCTCCATCACCAGAAAGGTCTGACCCTGTCAGAGGGTGTTTGTTTTGAGGAATTGGCTAGAGCTTCCTACAAAGTCCCTTTGCCCAGCAGGCCTGCAGGACAGACAGCCTCGTACAGCAAAATGAAAGTGCAGCACATCTCGTTGTCCACTACCAGAGTCTATAGCCAGTCGAAGCTTTGCAGAGAGAAATGAGAGGCCAGAAGTACCAGAGCAGGAGCCTGCCAGTTGACATTGACAACCAAAATGCTACTAGACATCTATTTCACAGTACTGTCAAGTGAAGGCTCTAGGGAGAAAGAGAAAGCAAATAGCACAAAGGGTCATGTTCAATCATTTGCCTCACTCCAAAAACCAGAGATGGTTCTCAACATAATTAAACAAACGCAATTTTTTCCATCACCAAAAATCAATTCAGCGAGCAGAAAATTGTGGAGGTACTAAATATACGTATGAAGGAAAGGAAAATAAAGTAATCTAACATATAATGTTTCAGTTCACACACAATTTAATTTAAAATTGTTTTTAACTTTGCATATTAAATTTTATGCTTTGCTTCAATAGAGTACTTCAGCAAAGTAATTTCTATAGAGATGAAAACCAGTACTACTGGGATTTTGGATTTAGTAGCTTTCTGTACATAATTGCAGGAGGCTTGACACTTTGATGCAAAAGTAATTTATAAACATATTTTGAGTGCATATATTGTGATTGAAATACATTATTAACATCCTTTGCAAGTTGATGGAGAAACCTTACGTTGTCAGACTAACAGTTGCAAGCAGAAAGTTAAACAAAGTAGGGAAATAAATTGGTTTCACCTTGGTGTACAATCAAGGCATAGGAATATCTCTTATTTCTTTTACATTTCCTGGAGGTTTCATAATGATAGCCAAAAATATAAAATGCTTTGAAGGAATTGTGATTCTCCATTTTTAAGCCATTAACTTTTGAAACACATTGCTTTAGATGTACCCTTTCCTGTATTATTCTGAGAGGTGCAATTCATCTGTAAAAGCAAAATTTGAAAAACCCTTTTAAGAATATATTTGAAGGCAACCGCTATTAATTCCTATATAGTGGCCAAAACACAGCCTATACATCCTGAGCAAAAACTGGCTTAAATTACAGTAAATCCTATTTTAGGTAGAAGACCATTAACATTATTAAATCAGTAGGCCATTAGGGAAAACAGCAGTAGCACAGTGACTGTAGTGACGTTATTCCTTAGCTGGTCCCAAAACACAATCATGATGTCTCTATTCCCTGGTCTCCCATATTGCTTAATGTGGTGCCATCAAGGTCCAGGAATTGATTTTCAAGTAGGAGTAGTTGCCTTGCTCAGTTCTGAGGCAAACAATGTCATTTACTGCAGCAACTTGCATCCCTGGAAAATCCACCTCAATGTCTCTCCTTGATTTGCCAGCTCTACTCCTTTCCACTAGGGAAGATGACTCCTCGAGGAATACCATCTAAAAGCAGACAACTCACCTTGCTAAGGAGTCCAGGGCTGCAGCCAGGTCTCTGCAGAATAAAGTGAAATGCAGTCTGACTGGCACAGGGAGCTGGCGAGCTCCGGAGCTGAGCCAGGGTCCTTCTCCTCAGGAGAGTGAGTGTACCAAGCATTCCACCACCAGGCGGACAGCAGTCTCCTCCATGCTAGAGACAGTTTTGAAATGGTTAAACTGAAATAAAATATTCTTTTCTTGCAAGACCATTTCACAAATTTCAAGCCGGAGCAGATGGGAGGAGAATAAGGTTCTACGGAGAGGTTCCTGACATATTGTAGTGTATTTATGGGTGTTTTGACAAGCAAAATTTTCCTACGTGGTACTTGAGAACAAGCCAGACCACCACTTACAGAATGAGTTTCATAAGAAAGAAACATACTGTGACACCTGCTTGCCTAATCTTGAGGAAAATCTCTGCTCATATCCCAAACCTACCGATTGATTTAAACAAAAAGCTTGCAGCTAAAACATATGAACTACCATTTTTAAGAACGCAGGGATCTTGCTCCTGTGTACTTTTTCTTGCAATTTCTTAGAAAGAAACTTTTGCTTCTCCCAAAGAAGAAAAGAAAAAAATCCTAACTTCTAAGCAGCAGGACAGCTCTTTACCGGCTATGTTATCTCCCAGTTTCTGTTTCCATCTACACAAGCACTAGGTATTTCCAGCTGATCTCAGCTGATACTTCCTCTGCAAACACATCCCAATTTGCTTTCTCTCTGTGTCCACCAAAATTGAAATGGGAGCTCTCTCCTGAAAGGTCCTGCTTTCTCTGCCTCCTAACTGAAGCTCTATATATGGCTTCTCAGACCTAACTCCAGGACAATTCTCCTCCATGAGGAAATCTTTCACCATAAGTGAAACATCACTGGTCAGGAGCCTTTTACTTCTAATTGTACACGAAAGTCGTTGTACCTGTCCAAGAGGGAAGTATTTAAGGTCTCACAAGGAAGATCTCTCAGACAGAAGGTTGTGCATTGAGCTGGATGTGTTAGAATGACAGACTTCTGTTGCATTGCTTATTTTGCCGCTGTGGCAGCAGATTTGGTCAGTTCTAGACTGTAGTTACTGAATTAATCAGTCATTGTTCCACAGCATTTTACAGCAAAAAATTCGCTGAGTATTTTTAAATGTGAGACTTGTGCAATTCCATTTTTAAGTTTCTTCTGTCTTGCTCCAATGCCTCTGGTCACTGTGCCTCTGGTCTGGTATGTCACGGTCACCATACCCCACGTCTCTGGTGCTTTGCCAAGGGAGGCCAGGGAAGGACAGAGAGATGCTGGTTGGAAAAAGACAATAAATTCTTACTGCAAATTCTGCACAAATTAAATAATCCCAAGAGATATTTCTACTAGCTCTTTCAGAGGAGCAGGAGCTCTTCTTAACTCTGGGAAACATTTCTACAAGAGTCCTTGGACAAACATCTTTGTTCTCATCCTACTATTTAATCAATGAGAGGCTCTGCTAGCCACCAGAGTCTTGTCATTCACTGCTTTTTTTCCCTGTGTCACCTACTTACAGCTATGCTGTGAAGGCATACTGCTATCCCTGAGAGATCCTTCTTTGCTTTTTGCTTCTATGGAAAAGCTATTTCACTGTGTAAATACAAGGCTGCAATTCTTGACACAGGCAGCAGCTTTCAAAATGGGAAAAAATACAGCATGCCAGGTCAAGCATCTTTCTGCAATTGTACCGTGTCCAACTGGAGCCTCCAGTCTCCACCTCACAGCGCTTGTACCCTGGTGTCAGCATCACACAGACCTGAATGGAGGCTGCTTTAGAGGTCTGGGTGTTCCAAGTCAGAGAGTACATACAGCTACTCCCGAGGCCATACCTTGTCACTCTACAACACAAAATAGATGCACTATACGGCCATTTATAAGCTTTACAGACCAGCAAGAATATGCAAAGTTCTCTCGGGATTTTTAAGGTGAATCCAAAACACCTCACCACAGCACCCTATGTCAGGTTAAAAGGAATAATTCAAATGTTAACGTATGTGACCTGCAGTAACGGACTACACCATCCAAGTTAGCTAGTACACAATCAGAAACCTGTTTATATTACCATAAAATCACCTCTGAGAAGAGTCCAGGTCCTGTGATTAGGATGAAGGTTAGTTTACTTAGCTCTTCTGGTTCTGTGAAGTGATACATTTTCCAGAAGTTCATGGTAAGCATTCTTCCTTTTTTTTTCCACACAGCATCAAACTCACCCTCCCATCTTTGTTTTTACATCTTACCCAGCTCCCCAGTGCTCTGTACATCAAATTCAGAACCCCTGCTTTGAAGGCTTGCAGAAAGTGTCTGTGGCAGTGAACTGACCCTCTTTTACAAACTGTATTTTCCACATTACTTGCTTCACCTCCCACTCAGAAGATACACAGTTCCTTTCATACTGCTTTACAATTCTGGAATGTCCACCCTAAATCTGTCCTAGCTGTAAGGGTCTACAGCTGTTTCTAATTTTTCACTGTCTTTTTAAATTAGGTGATCAGGCTGGTTTCAATGCGATCAAAAGCTTGTAAAGACTTTGCTGTATATCACACTCTTCTCCGATTCTGCAGACACATTTTGACACAAATCAAATCAGAAATCTTTATGGTATAAAATCATCTTTTATATAGAGTAAAGAGGCCCTTACCTTTTTATACAGTAAGGAGACTCTTTTGGAGGTCTTCTCCAAAACCCTTACCTTGACAGTAAGGTATATATTGCAAACAGCTGTAATTTCTTTAATTGCTGAAAAGGTAGTTAAAGCCTTATCTTGCTCTCGCTTGACTGAAGTGGAAGAAAAAAAAGAAGACTGTAGGTAGCCTATTAAAAATAACATTGATAAAGCTAAAGGTGAGACACAGGCAAGGAATGTCAGGTAAGTGAAGTTGGAACTATTAATAAGCCACTGTGAGTTTCCATCTTCTTAATTAGAAACTGAAGACTCTTTCTTCAGTTACTCAATTAAAAATTATACAGACATTCCTATTCTGTTTTTCCATAAAACTACAGTTTGAGTATCTCATAACAGTGTATACATGAGATCTACAAAGAAATATATGGAATATGCATATTATTGCCTATAAATAATGCATATACATAGTGTGTATGTGCATAAATAATATGCAATTACTTACAGCTAAAAGTAAAAAGCATCTGCTATGTATTTTTTGAAGATCTAGAGGCCTCTGAATCCTGGAAAATTCTGTTTCTTTGTCTGGGATACTCTAGTGGCTCAGACCAAGAGTGAGCATAAACAGGAACTCCTGGATTGTTTTGAAATAGCATGCATCTCCACATACAGGATCTCAATTATTTTTGCAGGACCCAGGAAAGGATGCCCTGCTCCACACCAGCTCCCAAACCAGCATGGACATCCCTCCTGGTCTGGCTCAATGGATCATGTGCCAAGGAGGTCTCCTGTGTAACCTGGTGAACATACGTCGTTGGATGCACAGCCAGCCCAGAAGCACGGAACCCTCAAGGTTCACTGCAGGGCAGGCAGACAGGTTTGCAGTCCAGAAGGACTCTGAGGAGAAAAAGAAGAAAACTTTCAATATTACATTGTCCCAGTAATAACAGTCAAGTCTACGACTTTGCTGAGTTCCGCAGGCTCTTCAGAAACTCCAAAGACAACCCCAAAGAAATCAGATGTGTGAACCAAGATATCTGAAGGAAAGTGCACAGAATGATGTGCATTTCTTTTGTCACACTAAATCTGGACCTGGTGAAAGTGCACATAACTCAAGATAGAAACAAAATTGTTACTTTTCAACTCTTTATTGGTAATTATAATTAATTTCTTTGTTTCCCCATTATACTAATTAAAGATACACAAGCACATCCTTTTTGAAAGATCAATTTTTAACTTGTGCTTCTGGGTTAATAATTCAGGTGACTTGAATTATGTCTCAAAGCGAAAAACAGTAAGGAAGGGTGAAACACAGTAAGGAAGAGTGAAACATTCCTTTACACTTAATAACTGGGGACCAAATAGTCATATCAGTATTTTCAACAGACCAAAAACTGCCTTGTATATTGAATATCTCTTTTCTTTTAAAGGGATAAAGGCCATCTTATTTAAGAATTTAAGTACCAGCACATTCACATGTGCCAGTATTCACCAACATATTACCCTCCTTCCTGACTAGCAGTGTTGAATTCTACCCGGAGAGCAGAAAACCTGGCAAAACCAGTGCAGTGAGCCAGTCAACATACATTTTTTTCTATAAACATTAAAGGACTAAGGGAGCCTAACAGAGAGAAAGAGGTTTCAAAAATGGAAGCAGTAATAAATAAGAGCAAAGATAAATAGAGCAGTATCCTATTACAATAAACCAATTCACAGACCAGTGATGAAAAACAGCTGAAGATGACACAGGCACGACCTTTACATTGATTCTGAGGCCTGTCAGTAAGACAGGGGAAAATTTTTTATTCTTTTGTCATTTGCCCTTTCTTGTAAAAGATGAGCTGTTAGATACTGATAGCAGGTATATTTGTATCAAAAGTACCCTGAAGAGAACTTTAACAGTAACCTTCACATGAACCCACATACAAGAACAAATCGTTTAACATTTTTGGGCAGCCATAGCCAATGTTGGAAAAAGAAATGGAAGAGAATTTGAATGAAGCATAAAGGTGGACTTCAATAGATTTTGAACATAAGGACTCTGTTTGCTAGCCTACATGACTCACATATCAGGATCAATATACCCCATTTCTCCAGCACCTTAGAATATCAATCAAATCCAACCTTAAAGACTCAAGAGAGGGTCTAAATAAGCATCCAGGTTATTCATCTAGGAATTAACTTATACATGGCAACTTCTTCAGTTACTTAGGATATTTATAGACATTTAAAGTCCAGGAGGAAATAGTAGATGCTAGAGATAAGAAAAAGTAAGGCAATAATGCAAAGTATGATCACTAAAGCTCTCATCTTGGTGAATGAAACAGAAATAAGGTTCTTTCTGTTTTGCAATTCAGCATCAAAATACACATATTCCTAAACTTCATGAGAAAATTGTGGAAGACAAGGAAAATGAAATCACTCATGAAATTATGACAATGTAAAGAAGGCAGATAAGAGGCTAGAGAAAACAAAAGCCAAACTAGAGAAAATCTCATAAGATGATGAGCTCATAAGGATGGGGGACAGATGGTAACTAGCACAGACAAGGTAGAGAAAGCAGTTTAAAATATTTATAAAAACCTATTTATTGTAGAGTAATATTCAAGTTAATAATAGAATAGTGAAGAAAATAACTACCTCAAAGACCTACCTTTATTTAAAAACAGAATATATATAAATTTATGTTATTGTTACTGCAGAAGAGAAAAGTGAGGCTTTTAAAAGGTTTTTAATGTGTACATTTATTTACTGAATGAAATCAAACAATGAGGAGTAGTTCAAGTCTTCTTTAATAGCAGCTTGGACGATTCAGATGCCTGAGGAGGAGGGAAACTGGACCAGCTGTTCTCCACAGGAGCTGATTTTATTAATAAATATTGACACAGAGATTCTTGCCAATATGTTTGACAAATAAAGACAAATGAGCATATCAGCGTTATGTGCAGCCAGATGAGGATTTGTAGTTTGCTGACTTTCTGTGGAGAACAGTAAGAAGATCTTCTTGAAACACAACATTTTCAGGGGAAAAAAAAAGCTTTTGGGTTATTTTAGGCTCTGTCTGCATGTCTACAACTCCTGCACTGAGAAGATGATAATAAGCTGCTTTTTATTCAAAAGCATATTGGTATATATATATATGTATAGTAAACACAAATGCATTCTGCAAAAACAGAAAAAAATCTCTTGACTAAGCAGAATGGGAAGTGTAGTATGTGAACTGCAGAAAATAATATCACTGCAGATTTCAATTTCTGCCTTGCTTAAGTTTTGCAGAATTTATCTTTTAAAGAGTGGAATTAAATAGACTTAAATTAATAATAAGTACCTGGCAGAATGCTCTCTGTTCCCCTTCAGGGTACATATCTGAACCATAACTGCTCTTACTGAAGTAAAATCTTAGACCTTACCACATGAGGAACAAATGTTGGACCAGACCAAGATCACAGTTTTAGGCAACTAGTTGTTACTTTTTGTACAATATCCCTGTTCTTGAAAGCAGTAACCTCTGTGTTAGATCTTAGTTCTGATTCAATTCCCCTTTTCCTGCAGGTCTCCTAGTCACTCACACTGCCACAGTGGTAGGTCACCCAAATCTGCCTGTAAACCAGGCAGTACACAAACCCAAAACTTGGTGTTTGAGAATAAATCACATCATGTTTCACTCCTGCCACCTGAGACCACCCTCCAGCAACATCCCAGGAGGTCCTCTGTCCCATTGAAGCCCTAGCTGTTAGCCAGTTAGCATGACAGGATTTTTCAGAAAGGAAACAATAATTGTTAGCAGTTCAATTTTGAAATCTACATGACTTACCAATTAAAATATTTATATCACAAAACACCAGTAAACTGTTATTTTTTAATTCATGTTAGGTAGTAATCCAAAGAATGTGAAACCCTTCTATGTCTCCAGATAATTAATGTTGCTGATATTTTGAGAATGAATAATACGATGTTTTGGAAAAAAGTTATTCCAACAATAAATAAGGATGTTCTTTCTTAACTTTCCCATGCATGAGAAAGAGGAACAGAAACTATTCATTTGCTTTATTATTCCTGACTGATACCCCATGCCCCTATCAGCAAAACAACAGAAGTACAATCTATTAACTTACTGAATTGTTGGCAAAAATTAAGGGGTTATTTTATTTTTTAATAATTTATTCTGTGACAAAGATGTTCATTAATATAATCTTTTGACAAGTGAGAGTTACAAGGAGAAGATTTAATGATCTGACCATTCACTGTGAATTTTCCAGTCACGACAATTTTAGTCAGAGCTAGCAAGTACTTTGGACAAATTCAAGGTATCCACAAACAACTTACTAAATTCTGTTAAAATTACACTTGACATTAGCAAAATGTGTTGCTTTCCTTTAAACAGCTGTGCAGGCCAGGTTCTTTGAGAGCAGAGCTCTGCTGCTGCACATCTCTTACTCAAGCATCTCTCTGCATGAGCCTGGAGACTCTGCTCTGCATGCAGTGCACAAAAATACCCATCAAGCTGAAGCGTATAAGGCATGTCTACTGAGTTAGAACAGAGAAACATGATCTGGTACAATAAGATCACCACACTGAGATGCCAGAACTCTGTCCAGGCTCAGTTCTTGGCTGTGGAAGCAGCACCCTGGTGGTCACAGGAGTGAGACAGACGAGAAGTGTGACCAAAATGCAGTGCTGCACGAGCTCAGGTGAGCAAGAGCCATGCTGTGTATGCACTGTGCAGTGCTGTGATTCACCAAAGCCCATGCTGGAAACAGGGCATGGAGAAAAAAGCTGAAGCAGTAACTGTTGAAAAACTTAACGCAGTAGTAGTACGTAACCCAATACTCTCTGTTTCAAAGGGGAATCCCAAATTTAATATGTCACAGATGTTTTATCAAGGAAGTTTGCAGGTACTGCAGGACTTCATAAAGAAAGTAGTATTATCTTTCTGGGGCTGAGCAAGTCGCTCTGTGGGTCTTTAATTCAGTGGGAAAACTCAGAAAATGCGGAAGTATGATCAGATCAATGCTGAGAATTTACAGAAATTTCACTGAGTCTTTTAAAGCAAAGCTTTATAGCTGTAAGTTCCCATCATTCACAGTCAAGGATATTTAGAAAAATTAAGGTCTTTGCAAAGTGAGGCCTTTTCTGAAGCTGTCACAGACCAAACCAAGCCTCCTGGACTCAGGTCTTGCTTCCAGATGTGCAAAGATGCTCTGGCTGCTGCAGTTCACCACAAGTGGAATATAGTTGACCACAAGTTTCTATATGCTTCAACCATACTTTCAAGGTACAGTTTAATGTCAACTTGAGATGAAAACACAGATTTGACAAACAACTGATTAGGTCATTGTACCAAGTGAAGCCAGTTAAGCTTTCTACCAGGTCTTTTCTAGAAATTCTGGAGCCTGTTTTCTGTTACACACATAAGCACAGAAATTTCACAACTGTGTCTGGAGAACATTTAGTTCTTTTATGAGATTCTGGTCTTCCATTTAGTTTATCCAGCTCCTTTTATACTTTTTTACTGCTTATTCTGAGGCATTACAAATGCCTGAGAAGACGGGGGTAGCAAAGGCAGTATCACCTTTAGCAATAGAACAGCACATATACATTTCTGTAATTTTATCTTTTATTTCCAGTGAGTAAATGTGTGTGATTCTCTGTTTTTCAGTGAAGAATTCTTTTATCTTTCATTTTAGAAATGTTCCCTTACTTCATTTTAAATCATATTTTAAACCCTGAAAGCTTCAATTAAAATAGATGTGCTCATCTGAAGCATTTTCTTTGATCAATGGCAATAATGAAATTACAGAAAACTCTTTATGAATTGGCATTGCTTGTGAAATCCTGATTCGTACAATATTAATGCAGAGCAGCAGATCCTCCTGCTTCCCTCCTCTGCTCAAAAATGTTGTTCCTAAGGTAGAAGGAGCGAAGCATTTTTTTTACTATTCTTTCCAGTTACATTAAAAGGAGGTTATAAAAAATAAATGGCACTTTCATGACCTTGTTTTGCATTCCAAGAAAGAAACTTAGAAAATTCCTAAGCCTGGGCTACATACGAATAAATAATATACCCAAGATATAAGAGAAACTCCAGAAACAAGTCCGAGCTGCATTATCTCAGAACATTTTTATTAACATAACGTGCAAACATTGCTCTTTCCCATCATGATCTCACATCGTTCCAGTATTATAAAGCAACACATAAAAATGACTATCAGAAAGAAACATTGGGGTGAATAAAACCTCTTTGGAATGACATCCTACCTACTCCACCAACCTCCTTTCTCCAGGTTTGGTGTGATATGCGTGGCATGTGAGCAAAGGAATCTCTTTTTTCAGTGCTATTCTGGGAGGGGTGTCAGGAGGTGATAAATCTGCACAGGGTCAGAGCAGGAGGCCCATCTCTGGTACACATCAAGGCAGGGAGGAGGGGCACAGCTGGTTCTGGGAGTCACCAGCTTCCTCCTCCAGAGAGAGACGTGTCTCTGCACCTACAGCTCCCACTGCTTGGAGTGGGTCAACAAGGAGAGGGAAGTCATAGCCCATTTTTCTGATGGTGGCTTTTTCATCATCCTGCAGGGCTGCTATGCTTTCCCCCAGGAATGTGCACAGACAGAAGGGATGACTAGCACCATCCAGATGCCACCTTAACACATTCCTGCTCTCTACTGAGGAGGGCACCCCTTGGAATAAAACCCACTGCATCTGGAAGGATTCCAGTATTTGAGCGTGACAATTACATGTGAAGTCTGGGTGAAGACTTTGATTACATGTGCACAACAGGATCAACGGATACTTACATCACCTCTGTAACTTCTCAAAACAATGTAATTTCTTGGTCCAGTTATTGCTGAGGCTTAGGAGAAAGACTTTTCAGGATGCATTTAATCCATTTCATCCACCATCTATGTTTACAGGCAAGTAAACCAACAGAATGTCTTGACCAAATATCAGAAAGACTCGGTTTTTCCCCAAGAGAAATAGATAGTCATCACTCATACAAATGTTACATTCAAGAACTAGCCCAGTCCAGGGTTTACAATGTTGGTCTGTCTAACTGTGTGTACACTGGAAATCACTGCTGTTAATTTTAATTTTAATACCCCCCAAAAAAAATTAATCCACTGTGCAGGAAACAAAGGAAATGCATTTCAAGACCTTGCCATTTCTAGGCAGATACTAATAAAATAGAAGACCTCTGTACTGTCTTGCACATTTGTCTTTGATATGGCACAGTGACCTGTTCAGACCAAAAAACATCATAGATAGTTTTGTACGGACTGTTCTAAAATGCCAAGAATTATTTACGACAAATCTTTTGAGAGCAGCTCTGGTAATTTCAAGAGTGTAGCTGCTTTAAGCTGGTATTTTGCTGAAAACATGATCTACCCATGTAACGAATGGGACTATAAATGCATGGAGTGGTCAAAAGTGGTCTTGAGCTGTGAACAAACTGTTTCAATTACAATTTCCTAACAGCTTTGAGAAAGAAAGGGAGCAGATGATAAAGCCAAAGCAAAGACTATGGTACATATAACACAATATCAAGCTGTGGGACTGCAGAACAAACATTTATAAAATGTTTTCTGAAATATTTTCATTGAGTTGATGTCACACGAAGGATTACAAAAATCCTTTAAGACTTCACCATAGAAGAGTTTATGGAGTCATCTGACTGAAAAACTGTGCAAGAGTCAATAATGCTCACCAACTGGGGAACAGATGCAGATAATTAAGGAAAATATTTCCTTGAGTTTTACGTTGTCATTCATCAGAAATTAAGTCTACTTGAGATGATTAAACCAGAAAATAACTTTCAGCAGTAGAGCATCTTGTAAATTGTAATGATACAATGATTATACCTTGGTTTTGAGTAGGTCTGAAATTTTTTCCTGGGCAAGAAATCCCCAAACTTTTCAATAGAGAATGTAGAGGAGAGGGTTGTTCAGCCAAATATGATGAACAAACACTAAGTAAGAGAAGCTTCTTTAATACGGAAAAGAAGGTGTAACTACTAGGTCAGCAAGAAGATAATATAAAGATCATACTGCCTTTATATTGTTTAGCCAGACACCCACAATAAAAGGAATTGATCTAGCAAGTATCTAATACAGTTCCAGTTTTGATTCCAGTTCAGCAAACAACACATTCATTCTTATATTTAAACACATGCTATAATACTTTGTTGTGCTTTGGCTATTTGGATTCATATTTTGTCCTGCCACATCTAGTTTTGCAAATGTGCTAATACCTATGCCACATCTTTTCCAAACTAAGCCAAAGATAGATTTGAAATAACCAGTTTTGGTTTTATGTGTAATATCCACAGAGGTAGTTTTGTAGTCAGGTCTGTGTTTGGATATAAGTATCATCAACAGGTAGAAAAACAAGAGGATTTTGAGAAACCACAGATAGCATGGAAAAAGGCAAAAATTAGAGTTTCTTATTCAGGAGAAAATGTAAATAAGTGCTTCATTTTATGGCTTAAGTTGAGCAATACAAGTGTCTTAAATTTAGGTATAGTCTCTAATGTTTCTGGGCAATATTTCATATTTTCTATATGAAAATTAAATTTCAGACACTTATATAAAAATATTTTCACCCATAATCTGCTAGATACTGGCACTTAATTCTTTCTTTAAAATACAGTTAATGGGTCTCATGTCTAGACACTCAGTGCAGAATCCACCTATTTGATAAGGATCCTATGCTGTAATTTGCATTCCCAGAACCAATCTCAATGATGCCACAAAAGTCAACTGTGACTGGTGGAGCCTCTGTGCACAGATGTTTATTTCAAAATTAAATTTTATAGTGCTGATATTTTCATTCTGATTTATGGCAAAGTAGTTCTTTTTAGAATCAAATCAGTAATTCACCAGGTTGTACAGATTCCTCTTTGTTTTTTGCTAGAGGTTTCATTGAATTATTCATTACACTGTTTCAGGAGCTAATCTGTAAACCTTTTGAAGCTTCTGCTTATATATGAAAATATCACTTAAGATTATTTTGATTACACACTCTAAGAATTGTCTTCATATAAAAGAATATTAGGATCTTAGTATAGTTAACAGGGAGGACTAGAAGACACACTATATTTATCTGACCCATAGAATCATACAATGGTTTGAACTGGAAGGGACCTTAAAAATCATCTAGTTCCAATCCCCCCTGCTGTAAGCAGGGACACCTCCCACTAAATCAGGTTTCTCAAAATCCTGTCTAAACTGGCCTTACAATCATTGTAGAAAATCTAATTAAAACAAACAAGTGTAATAAGCAAAAAGTATAATCTCTGCATTCATTTGACAGGTGACTTCATGAATCATAATATAGCAGACTGACCTGATTCATGTATTATATATTGTGGGAATAGGAAGACAATGCTGTAGCAACTAAGGGTCATATTAAGTTTCTATTTTTATGTGTATTTAAAATTGGTTCTAAAGAATAGTAATGAAACAATCTGTCTGGTTTAGGGGATAATCAGCAGCAAAAAATTTCACTGGAAATCCAAAGGATTCACGAACAGTTGGTGTCTCAACCTGGGCTGCTGTTGACAGGGAATTCTGCAAGTCTAGCATACATGCTACTCACTCCTGGAGGTCTCCCAAGATGGATGGGAAAATGTGGATGTTGTTGGGTGGTAACTGCCTCTCCCCAGACATCCTCTCTCCCTGGTGTAGGCAGCACACAAGAAAACTATACTGCAAACCCAACTCTGTGAGGCAGCCTCTGTCCTGTAGCTGCCCAGAGCCCCAGGGAAGGGCGGCAGCCCTGCTGCACTGGATGGACTAGCATATGCTCATGTTCATCGTCCTGCTCCTGCCACAGTGGGAACATAAAACGTCTTGTGACTCTTTTCTGCCCCTCAAAAATATTGACACTTTCTTGGCCAAAAGGCTGGCAGTCACAGACGTTGAGCATTTTCCACTAGGGTGTGTAAAACATACTGCTGAAATTCACAGCTTGCTATCAACAGTTATTAATCACTGATTATCTCTTTATAAAACCTTTTATAACCTTAATAAGCCAAGACCCTACCTCCAAACCCATGCCACCAGAGGAAGAGAATCTGCTTTGTCTGTAAAGGACAGGAGAAAAGAAAATAAAGCTTACAACTTGATAAACTTGCCCATCATCGTCATAATCATCATCCTTCTCCTCTTCATCATCATCCTACTTATGCTGGCATCAGGCTGTTTTTTATTAACATTTACAAAGTCAGTATGTTTAGAGACTGTTACCAATTACATTGTGTTGCTACAATGTCACCATCCTATACATACCAAGCAGACCTCTTGTTTTAGGAGGAGGCAAAACATACAAAATAGAAAGGGATGAATACTTAGACAGATGATAAATCTTTCCATTATAAAAGTTACTGTGGATGACCAGCTCTGTGAGATTCAATAGGTTGTTTTACTGAAATTTCCTTGAAATTGCAGGAAGATAGTTATATCTATTATCATTTACAAGTTAAAATGTTTGAAGACCTTGTAAGGGAGGATGAAGATATTTTGCAAGAGGAATCGTTAAGACACATGACTATTTTTAGAAACAGACATTTATAATGTTACTCTATTCCCTTTCAGTCAGCCCTGAAGCATAGATAATTCTAAAATTTTCTTGTCTAAGTATAAATATTTATTATACTGCTCCATACTTCATCAAAAATCATGATAGGAAAGACTTGCAATGCTTGATGTGAATTGTCCCATGTAAAACATCTAGTTATTTATGCTTGTAATAAACAAAAATCTCCATCTTCAAATTCAAATAACCCTGGTTTGTTTTGTGTGTCAGTTGCTTATGCCCTGTATGTACCCCAGGGGTTGCTGAAAGTAAGAGTAAAACCATAAAACCTTCCATGTTCTCTCCTTAATTTCTGTATCATCAGCCTAGTTTTCACAAGATTTCTGTTATAATACCTTCAATCCAACCACCAAATTAACCTCCTTATGGCTAACTTCAACCTCTGGTCCAAGCCTCTTTTACAAAACAACATGCAGTGCTATTCTTTTGGTTTACAGTCATGCATGGTTAAATCTTCTGAGGCTTTCTGAAACAACTATTTGCATTAAAATACACTAATATGAAAAGTAACAAAACTTGGACTAATAACATGGACCAGTTGTGCCACAGTGTGATACCCAAAGGAGTCAAGCACTCACCACTTTTAAACAAGTTCTTGAAGTTCAGTTCATCCAGAAGTTATAAAAGAAATTATAGTATTAGAGTACTTGCTTTATATAGAGACTGTTATAACCTTTACTTAACTCCAGAATTCTATGTTGCCTGGCAATCAGTAAATTTGATTGCTACATTCTGATTGCTTCTGAGTTTGAACAGAATCAATGGGAAAGGCCTGTTGCCTGTGATGCTCTGAAGAATTTTTCTGAGGAGGGAAGAAATAACAAAAAGCCTTCTGAGGAGGGAAGAAATAACGAATAATTAAGAACTTGGAGATTTCACCAGCCACAAGCAAAAGTACATGTTAAGGGGATAGTTTTGCCCAAAAAAATTCTGCCTGGAGTTGATGCCAGTTTAACAGCTCCACATCTGAGGCTGTGACTGAGCATCTCTGCCGCACTGATGCTGTGCGTGGAGCACTGCATTCAGCATCTGGATGTCTGCAGGGTCATCCGACCTCTGCAGCACAGGGAGCAGAGCCCGTTGCCCAGAAAAGCATGCACTGTAGCAAAGATACTGTCTCCTGCTGAAAACAAGGAACAGTTATGGTGAAACCCCTTGCAATGACAGTGAGGAATACGCTGCTCCAGAAAGAGGGTAGCAACCAAACTCTGTTAGACCAGCGACAGTGTGGCCCCCTACTCATCATGAGGGAGAACTTTTCTCCCTTCTTTCTTCACTTCGTTGGCTTTAATTTCTCTGCCATCTCAGCTGCCTAGTGAAGGCTCAACCATTTAACAGGAGTCATTGTCTATGAGTTGCTGTCTTCTTCATGTAGGACTACAAAATGGGGCTATGTAAGACCTGGCATAGCCTGAGTCCCAACAGGAGTGAAAAAAATTCAGAAAACATCCTGAAAAATTAAGATCCAATTACCTTCTCAGTATCTCAAGGCTTCATTATTGTAGCGCTCTCACATGCGACTCAGCAACACAAGTAAATAATAGGGATCGATCATCATTATAAACCAAGTATTGAGGCAAAGTATTTGAAGTGTCTTCCTGAGCCACACAGGTGAGGACTAATCCTGCTTTATTTTCAGACTGTCACCATGGGTTGCAGCTCCCTGAAGAGTACAAAGCAAGACGACTTCAGAAAATCCTGATGACTGAAACTCCTTAAACTCTCTTCTTGTCTTGACAAAATTTTTTCTTTAATAGAAATATTGAATTTTGCATTCAGTGGGGTAAAAGTCATCCCATACACTGAAAGCAAGTCAAACTTGTCATACTTCTAAAGATCATATCAGAATGTGTGTGTCTTGGAGAAATAAGAAATGGTCCATACCTTAGCAGAAAGTGGTATGACACCTCTACAGTTAGGCCAGAAATTATAAGAATTCAAAATCAGTTAAATTCGGATCTTTTCATTCTAATTTTTTCCTGATCAAAATATGAAAATAATTTTTAAAGCATAAACTGGAAAGTGCTAATTTTGATCAAAGGGGGTTGCATTGGTTACCTTTTTCACAGCAGAAAGAAGATGTCCTCGCAGACTGACAGCTATAATGGACTCAGACACTACATTAGAAGGAAAACACTTGTGAACTCCTAGCTATAAGTCATTTCTCTGTATTTTCGAATTCTATTAGAACTATGAAAAGGTTACTCTGTTTAGTCTGGAAATAGTATACCCAAAGGAGATGTTTAAGCAGCAAAACCAAAGCCACCAGGGTGCAATCTAAATGAAGTATTCTTAAAAGCAGGTGATATATTATTTTACTGTGAACAAAATAGTATGCAATAGTAATCTGTCTTTATGAGTAAGTATGTAGGGCAAAAATATCAATCAGACTGTGAGCCATGAAGTAAACACTGAGCAAAATTACTACAGGGACTTCTGCATTAATTTGGGTAAAGTAGGAAACTTCTGTTAAGTTACTCTCAAAAAATAGCAGGAAAAGTGATATCAAGTAACTACTTTCTGTCTTGATCCTGCATCACACGCAGAGGGTCAAAGCAAATATATTCATGCATCATATGCAAGGCAGTGGTAGAGCTTGTTTGACCCTGCAGAGCAGCAGTCCCCATGGTCAAACACCTTTCTCTCCTGTCAGGCTGTGCAAGAAGGGCAGGTCAAGCAGGTGAGGTGTCTGCTGGCACAGACACAGTGACACATAAAGCAAGATTAGCAGATGTCTAAAGAGACCTCCAAGAAAATGGAAAAAAATGAATTTTTCTTTTTTTCTATGGGAAGAACTTCCCTGCACAGATCAATTGTGAATGAACTGGTTGGAGGTAGTGAACATGTCATCTTCTCTCCAGGCCATGGGCAGAGATCAGACACCCTCAGGGAGCAAATGGAAAAGCAGTTTTGTTCCACAGACTCTCAGTGGCACAGTCATATGAGAGATTTTGTCAGTAAACCAAGTTTCTTCACATTCAGCCATTGAGGAGTGATGGCCTAAACTCTGCTGAAGGTAGCCACTAAACTGTTATAACATTTTGCTACAGATATATTCCTACATCCAATATTATTTTAAGATAAACATTTCTTGCTTTTAATTACTTAGATAGATTTCGCTATTGATTTTGATTTATTGAATAAACTTCAATGTTTTTATATACCTACTCATTAATAAGAAAGGGCTTTGAAGACATTCAAAGAAGTTGATCAGAATTAATTTTTAGAATAGGCTGATTAAACTAAACCCGATCCTTTTTGGAGACTGTTCTTTTAATATGAAATAAGGTAAACTGAATTAATTTGCCTTCTGCATTGGAAATAGAATGTAGTACTTTCATTTCTGTATAAAATACATACATAGTGTAGTCAAACTGATCCACTATAAATTCTTACTGTTACTTAATACAGGAAAATTTTCTTAATTTTCCACTCAGTGCTAGGCCCAAAGAACCTACTCCCTGTGCCATCAATCACCAAAAAGCTGTGTAGTACAGAACAGTCAACACACAGGCAGTTTGCTAATATATCACCTCCTCTTTTTAAAAGGCAGTAAGCAGTACTAAAAGGTATAAAGTTTTCTTTCCGTTTTCTGATTGTCTGAAAAACTATGAGAAGGGTCATATTGAGCAGCAAGATTAGTGTATCTTGCAGCATTGAGCAATGGGAGGCATTTAAAAGAGTATATTCTCTCTTCCCTGAAACAGACGCCCTTTATTCTGACCTTTAATCTGAGAAAAACGGCAATGTTTGTTAGAAACAATAACTTACATCTTTTCAGGGTATCACAAGAGTGCTGTCTGCACCCTTATTTGTGATTAGGCTGAGTTTCATTACCCCTCTTTTCCTTGTTTGTGGTGATAAAGGCAGGTGCAGACAGTCACATTCAGAATCCTTACTCCTGTGGTCGGTGAGGTAACTAATTTCATTTGTAGTGGCTCAGGTGCTTTTCCTGAGCTTTTGATATTGACTGCAACTTGAACCCTTCAGAAACTGCCTTTCTCTAGTAGCTGCAGAGGCTTAGATTTTCAGTGACTACACAAGTCACCAAATATTGGCTTCACACGGTTTTTCTGTAAGATAACTCAAAATTTAAGCCTTATTTATTTTGATAAGCACTAGCCCATTAATTCCATTCAATTTCACCTAGATTACTTAAATTTAAAACCACGACTAATCATTGCTATCTATGTGTCAGCTATTACAGCTGTTTTCTTGTTTAATTATAGAGAGAAGCCCTACCATATCCCACACAGTACTTAGAAATTGTAATATTAATATTTGTGAATACTAATAGTTGAAAAATTGAAACTGTATATCCAACTGACTGTTTTCTTAACCTGGGCCAAGCTATTTGTAGTAAATACAAATAATGGGGTTGGTGCTTTCCCTTTTCTTATTGATTTATGATATAAGTAGGCCCTTGTAAGAAGATAAGATATCACCCTTTGAATGTCAGAAATAAATGCAGCAAACAGTCAAATTACATACTGTCTCTCTTCATCAATACTCTGACTCACCTGCATCCATGCTGTGATAAAAAACCCTGCAATTTGTATTTTAAATTTTATATCCAGTGGGACTGTGCTTGCAGGATGCACCTGACCTTTCCCCTGAGAATGTCAGAGCAAACTGTATCTCTTAAAGATAAAAACATCCAGGAGCTCTACTAGACCACTGGGCATTCATGGCAGTGTACATAAACCTCAGACTGTTTCTGCCTTAGAGACTTTTTAAAAATACCATGGCAGAAACAAACCATTATGGACTTTAGAAGGCTCTTATAAATGTATGGGATCTCAACCAATTTTTTTTTTTATTTTTGTTTGTTTGTTTTTTAGTATTTTTAACCTAAATTTAGTATTTAGGTTAATTAGAGTCACCCTTTCTGTAGGAGGGAGACTGAAACACACCCCAGAGCTTCATGCCTGCCTAGATGTAATTGTGAATATATTTAGTGGAAAGGTGCTCATTCTCTTGGGGCACAATTTAACAAGTTCCTCATATCAACAAATTCATCCAAACCTCCATCTACCAGATCCTAGCTTGTGTTTCTCTTCAGAACCAACCACGAAGAGCACAGTGCTTGCTGTGGGGAGCGAGCTGTCAGTGTTCACTTTGTGCTTTCAGCTGGAGGCTGCTCTGAGCCCAAGGTACAGCCCACCTAAAGGGCTTTGGGGTAGTTTTTAATTGATTTGATATATCAATTAATGCGTCCTTTTGAATGTTCAGGTACTATTTACTTCCTTTGTCCTCAATTTTCTAGAGCTGCAGAAAATGTATGGAGCAGGCTGTAAAGTCCCAAAAACAAATGAATGGTAGATGATTTTGCGCATCTTTTGGCCTTTCCTGAAATTTCCATGATTCTTGGGAAGCTCAGAAATTATCATAAAGCTCTTTGTTCAAACCAGAGCTGGCCTTTCTGGTTTTTACCTTGGCACTGTGAAGATGGGGGTGTCTGGGAGAGTGGCTGTCAGATTGCACACAATGCAGAACAATTACTAATGGTGCTGTTGGAGTAATTGTCTACATTTCAGCTCATGGATTGATCTAAATTACCATCTGACCTATGTAATTTTCTTTGGTACCCAGTAGAAGCCAGGAAGGGTTGCTAGCAAATTGGCTGACTTTTGACTGTCTCCTCTACTCCACTAAAGCAGCTTAGAGCAGCTTGCCCTCATAGCTGCAGCAGAAATTAAAATTATCCTCTTTTTATTCTTAATTTTTCTCTCAAGAAGCCCTCAAGTCATGCTTTTTTTTTTTTTTTTGATGGAATGGATTAAACTTGCATTACCAACTACTCAAATTTATTTCACTTGTGAAAATATGTGAGAACACATATCTAAAAATTTGAAAGCTTCGATTTCCTTATGTCTTTTTCCCCTTTTCAGGTGAGGGATTATGCCAAGATACCTATTAAGAGCCTCTACAATTAGACAAGTTCTCCTCTTAGAAACAGCAAGTCGTGAGCACAAGGAAGATGGGTACTTCATAACTTCAAGATGTTTCAGCTATTACACACTGAGAAATCTTTTCATCTCACAAAATGAGGGCCTAGAGAGGGTCAGAAAAAGACAAATGGTCTACAATATCCCTTACTGAGTCTTACTTTACTTATGCCTAGGCAATTTCCAGTACTGGGAGTACTAAGTTTGCAGCAGTCTCTTGCAGGAGCTAGGGCAACAACACAACAATTTAATATCTTGAGAAAACTGAAGACAGAAAATCCCATTCTTCTAAAGCAGTTTCTCTGAATGGAGGTATATATAACCACAGCTTGATTGCAGCCTATGCAGATTTCTTAAGCCGACTTTTCAACCACCAGACTGGTTAGAGAGAGTATATTCTGTCTCCTGTTTTGTCCTGTCGTTCTTGTTTTACTCTCCTTTGCTTTACTTTTGCTTTACTTACATTGAATGGTTTGTATCTCCGGTTCTGAGCTGCTGATCCTTTACTCATGAGGAGAAAGTCAGACTGAACTTCCCCAGAGGTGTCACTGCAATGTATGAGCAGGGGAATCCCAGACACAGCAATGTCTATGGTGCAGCTGGCAGTAGGAGGATTGAGCTTAACCCAACGCCTTTGTTATATTGCCTGCCACTGCCTGGACCTTCCAGGGCCTCATGCTCTCCGTCAGCTGACTCCCAAAAGTTGGGTGCCTGTGCAGTAAGAGGTGGCCACAGCACATGGCCTCAAGCATGACCTTCCCAAGCCTTTGTTCTTACTTTATTCCCTCTTAGGGAAACCACTGCCTATCTCAGAGCTGGTTTTACCCTTTTGGGTGGATATGTGCCCACTAAACCAGTGGGTTCCACCCTTGCATACCAAAACTGGTGTCTGCCAGATTTGATGGAGTAGGGAAAGCTGCATAGTCAGGCTATGGAGCAACTAGAACACCTAAACCTCCCATGTGGGATGGAGGTGCAAAGCCTCTTCTCTTTTGCCTTAAGCTTTCATCAGTCTGGCTCTGTCCCTAGAGCTTTCATGGTCTTTGCCAACGCAAAGTCCTCATGGAAAAGAAGAAGAGAGGTGTGAGGACAATGTTTTTTAATGTCTCGTACTTTCAGGATTTGGGAAAGCATTAAACAAATATTGGACTAAATATTAATCTAAATATTATTAATACAGTTTGGCATCTTCCTGAGAAAGCCTGCATAGCAGCAGAGGTAGGTAAAGCTGGTAGCCACAGAGGATGTAGGAGGAAACAGCTGGCAAATTCTGACAACGGCTGACAATGACTGGCAGGTCATTTTCACCTCAAGCTGTAAGCAGACTGAAGTACCCTAATTAATAGCCTTGGGGATCTTAGCACAAAGCACAATCATAATCCTTCTCAGGTACTAAAATATTCCTCTTCATTATAACCCTCTAAGTGCAAAAATACCTCAAACAATTTTATTTCTATCCTATTTATGTTGAGTTTTTTTCAAAATCCCATTCAAATTGGTGGGATTATTCTTACGTGATTTTAAGGCCAGGATCTTAACATTCACTCAGAAACTGACAGACACCTTGGTGCTTAGATAGTTCCTAGTATACTCAATTTGTTGCTGTCTTCCAACAATCCTTTATGTGGTAAGTATTACTATAATAAATCCAAATGTCAATTAGGTTATACTCATTGATCTGTAGGGACAGGAGGATTTGAGGCATTAGAAACACCTAAGTCCTTGGTTTTTCCTGTGCCATAGTGTTCTGAATTTTCTGTGGCATTTGCTGCTAAAGTACAAATGTTTGCATATACTGAAGTAGATGTAGGGGAAGTGAGGGGTGCAGTATTTTGTATTTCTCCTTTGAGGTAAGGACAGAGCAGATGCCTGAGATTTCACGTGTTTATTGACTAGCAGAAGACACTTGTATTTAGCCACAGAAATATCAGTGTTACGGTCCTCTCTGCTTTCACATTTCTACTTTATCATCTTATGTGTTTGCATCTGATCATATCTTTGCATCTGTATCCCATTCCAGCTGCTTTATATGGACCACAGACTGCAAAGGACAAGCTATGCAAGAGTTTCTGGCATGCAGGAAGAGCAGTTTACGTGCTCATCAAGGAAAAATGAGGGTCTCTCAGTTCTCACGCATGCTATGTTTTTATCCTCTATAACTAACTCTACTAATCAGATTGCAGTAAGAGCTACAAAATACTGTCTTAAAACTGCAAAGTACTGTCCCTAGACATTATGTCAAGAGAACCACAAATCCATCTGAACAGCAACATTTTGAAGACTTTCAAAAACAGAGCAAGCAAAGAGTAGAAGATGGTGCAGAAGAAGGATGCCAGAATGGAGGCTGAAAAGTCTATAATTTTGAAGTTCAATGCCTTTGAAGTGGTACTAAATAGCAGTACTTCATGCCAGTATCTAGAAAATCATTGTTGTTGAACTCTTCTTTCTATTTTTGCTCACAAAACTAAGAATACAGGCTGCCAAGGAACATTCGGGCAAAATTGTGCTGCTAAATATGGTTTTCTATTTTTTGTCCCATCACAATTTCCTTTACTTTCTCTTTTAAAATTTGAAATTACTCGATCATTTCATGGCAACTGTAGTCTTTTCAAGTGGCAATTTTTTTTTCCAAAGGAAGCACATAAATTTCTAGTTTAATCTTTGTCCATCAATATTTTGAAGAGAATACATTCTTACAGCCAGTATTTTCAAAGTAAGCTTGGACTGATAGATGTGCGAGTTAAGAGTAAGTCTTTTATTGACCACTCCAACCAAAGTGTCAAATCAGACCAAGCACTGATTATTTGATTTTTGTGGCAAAACATATATACATATATATATATATATAAAAAAATACACAATTTTAAGATACATTGGACTTCTAATCATCATTAGCACAGGTGAGAATAAGAACTACAGTGGATAGATAGCTACCCCAGAGTTACAAGATTCTATTCCTAGTGCAAAAAAAATTGAATTACACAAAACCAGATCATACCAAATTGGTATTGTGGCTTTTTAAATTATTATTTTGAGGGACTCATTGCTGGAGGTAGCATCTTTAATCTTTCAGCAATATCATACAGACTTCGTAAAGCCTCAGCTGATGAATAAAGAGGCTGCCTAACGATCTTAGCTTTCAGAGCACTCAGGAAAGATTACCAGTTCTATTTTGTGAACATAATAGTATTTGATTGGGAAAATTTGCAAATATTATTATATTGAATCCTATTGTTTCAGAAAACCAAGCAAACAAAGATAACCCATCATTTTTCTTCTGTTTCAGACTCTTAATATTTTTGCATAAGTATTGATTTAGGCACTTTATTTATGGTTTTTCTTCAATTTCTACAGGAAAAGAAAGCCCTCTGAAACATGACTCTACATCTCACTGTTTGGTCCAGCTTTAATGTTCTGTTTTTGAAAAGATAGATGACACTTGTACCAGAACATGGTATCTGTGTCTTTTGAGTTTAGTAATATACAGTTTTTACCTAATTCTGCACTAAGAAAATTGTACACAGTTCTGACAGCTTCTTAATTTGATTCAAGTATGCCCTTAAGGAAAAGATAGCAGGTTATGCTTGAAAAATATGATTTAAAATTTATTGGAACATGAAAATGCCTCATTATCTCTGACTCAGAAACTCTCTGAGTTTCTGAGTAATAATGGTTAAATAATAAATCACTGGAGTCATATATTGAGCTGATTCTCAAAATACTGCTTAAAAACAACCTGTTTTCCTTTGTGAAGAAATTTGGATACATCTCTACTCTGATTTTGCGAGACCCCACCTGGAGTACTGTTTTCTAGGTCCTCCAACATAAGAAGGACATGGACCTGCTGGGGTGGGCCCAGGGTGGGGCCATGAAGATGATCAGAGGGCTGGAGCACTTCTATGAAGACAGGCTGAGAGAGCTGGAGTTGTTCAGTCTGGAGAGAAGGCTCTGGGAAGACTTTAGAGCCCCTCCAGTAACTAAATGGAGCTACAAGAGAGATGAAGAGGAACTTGTTACAGGGGCCTGGAGTGACAGGACAAATGGGAATGACTTCAACTGAAAGAGAGTAGATTTAGGTTAGATATTGGGATGAAATTTTTGACAGTGAGAGTTGTGAGGCACTGGAAGGCATTGCCAGAGAAGTTGTGGATGCCCCACACGTGGCAGTGTTGAATGGGACTCTGAGCAACCTGGTCTAATGGAAGGTGCCCCTGCCCGTAGCAGGGAGTTTGAATAGACAATCTTGAAGGTTCTTTGCACACCCAAACATTCTATGATTCAACGATTCTATGATTTTATGATAACCACTACATTAGAAATTATCCACATCTTCTCAGCAGGGTTTGTAAGATTTATTTCTCACTCCACTTAAATCTGTAACTAAATTTCTCGTTAAATTTCACAAGCTCATGTCTAATTTTGTAACATTTTATAATGCTTGATTCATCTCTTCTTAGCATTTTTTATGCGTGTGACTGGATTTCTTCCATAAATATATAAAAAGAATGTTTTAAGAAACAGGAGAGTTTTCTTCTAATGAGAACCACTACTCCATTTCAGCAATACTGTTGCTAGTTGAAGGAAGGATTTGTAGAATTTTTTTTGTGCAAGCAACAGATACAACTTTTTCACAAATGCTGGAAGTCAGACTTAGTTTGGGTAACTTGGCACCTGCTTTATTGTGTCCATTTTTTCCCTTGTTTCACTGAAGTGACAATTCAACTGAAGTCCTCATCCTTCAGAAAACATAATTAAATGTTAACAAATATTGCACAAAGGAAAATCACATCTCTTGCTTGATTAAGGTTCTCTGAAGCAAGAGAAGTGTTGATAAAGATGTTCCAAAGCTCATTTTCTGCACTTGACCACAAACTGGCTGCAACTCAGACTCCAAAGGAGGTTTATGTCCACCAGCCCAGCTCCTGGCTGACTGCTGACAGTGACAGCTCTTAACATTTTGACCTTGGATAAGCTTCTTCTGCCCATTGAAAACTATCTGAAAATATGACCCCCATGGATTAGCTGAGCCTGTATCTACACTAGACACCTGGTCCTCCTCCAGCACAACTTGTAAGTGTTTCTCAGTGTCAGAAAGCCACGGCAATGTGAACAAGTCCAATAATAAGACAGTGTCTGCAAGCATACAAGTGTTCAATATTTCTTATAAGCAGAATAGCAAAACAGCTCTGTACAATTCTAGGCTTGTTTGTTGGGTTGGGGGATTTAAATTGTATTTTTAAAATATGCCTGGTGCTTTTTTCAGCTTCTTCGCTAAAAATCACTTGGAACTGAGGTTGTGGAAATAGTGAAAGTTATTCTTTTTGCTGGAAACAGAGAAGAGGAAAGAGCCTACCCTTACTAGTCCCTCACTGAGGAACCTCTCCAAGATTTATCAACCAGACCCAGGGGTAGTTGCAAGGAATTGGTCAAAACAGCTAAGTTTGAAAAATACGTGAGTTGTGACAGATGAAAGTCCTGGGTGTCTGCCCTGGCATTTGCCTGGGTGCAAAGACCTTCCAGCTGCTTCCACTGTGTGGACAGTGATACCAATGGGGAAATTTTGAGTCTTGCCCTATTCCTACATATCCCTCTGACCACAGATGTTCCTCCTTCTTCTATCATGTCTTTCCTATGCAAATCACATCCACAACAGGGAGCCAAAAAATGACACTGTTTTCTCTCTCCTCTCCTTTGCCTTCTCAGTATAGTTTTCCAGTTATCAGGGAGTCTCTCTGGGCTTCAGCTGCAGACTGGATATAAACTCCAGGTTTACAAGAAAACCAAGAAAGTTTAGTAAACAGAAGGGATTATTTATACCATCTGCACTTTAAATGTCATTTTGAGTATTTCAGGAAAGGTCACCTAAGACTAGTGGTCCAAGACCAAGTCTGTATATACACGGGATTTTAGTGCATTTAATCATGCGGTGCATGAAATTTACTTCATATCTTCTTCACATGCTACTTCATACGTGAAAGATCTCTTTTCATATTTTTTTATTGTCCATGAGACTCTTGGTATTTTAAGATCACATTACTTTTATCACTGACCTGTAGAATAAATGCTAACCAGTGGTTTCTTAAAGTTTGTGTATTTAGTTATCAACGTTTTGTTAGCTTTAAGAAAGTCAGTTTGTAATTAACAGGGAAAATCCAATTATGCTGTATATTCTCTTTGGAGAGGTGATTTTCAAAGTGGACTTAACACTGGACAAAGGTGTACCAGTAAAGTACAAGTTTAAGCTTTTAAAATATTTCTATGCTATCTTACATACAAATATAAACACAAAAATTTTCATTCAAACTATCATTTGAATTTTTTTGTTTCAATATGTGGTGCACAGGGACACTTCTTTTTGTTTAGCTTTATTGTTCATAACATGATTCAAAGAAGACTCCAGCCACAAGAAGTTGAAATAGTTCAATTGAATGGAAATGAGAAACAATTATTTTAATTTGTGAAATACACTATTAGCATATTTTATCAAGCCATGACATGCTTAATTTATAAGCCTCAAGATGTAGGCTTATGTAATTTACTTACAGAGCACAGCAGAATTATTCTGACTGTTGTATGTGTTTCCTGTGGGAAATTTTGTTGTCCCTTAACACCCACATTTGATGGATGACAAAATGATCTTCTGGGGCTTTGAAATCAATTCAGGCAAACTCTTCAGTGCCATCCTAGTCATCAGCGAGACCTTTAAGTCTTAACTTAAAATAATAAAAATATTTCCAGACTACATACATAAAAATAGCATTATAAGAAAAAGATCTCAAAAAAATATCCAAGCGGATTGGGAGGAAATAATTCCAGATATGAAATCTCTAATCTAACATGTATTGAACTCAATTAAGGGTAGATAAAATAAAACACATATAAAAGACAATTAACTAAACCAACCAAATCTCTACATGTGTCTGAAATTTGCCAGTAGATTCATGAATGTATAACTGGCAAAGTTTGTTATCTCTGTGTTCTCCCAGACTCAGATGATCAGTATTGCAGTATTGCTTTTCTCTCTTTTGAAAGAAAACTTTGCTAAATTTCAATCCTAGGCACATATCACTTGACATACTTTTCTTCATACTACAGTCAGTGCCTCAGTAATGCCAATAAATCAAATGAAACTAAGAAGGAAATCACCAAAAGTAGAGTTAATATATCAACAAAATTACTGATAACAATTACACGATGTGTACCATACTGATTAGCGACAAAAACATTGTTCTGAACTATGTCATCTAAAGCAAAGTAGATTGATTGTCTTTTATTCTTATGATTACGGAAAAAAACCCATTTTCACTACCATTATTTTTCCAAAACAGAGTACATTATTCCTCAAGGTATATCCACAAGAACTATTTAGCAAGAGCTGCTAAATAACCCATCCATGCACAGTATCAAGCCACCAGATACAGAAGATATGTGTGGTTTGGGGTTTTTAAATCTTTACATGAAGAGATTAAACAGCCTGAAGCATTTGTCATACAAAGGGACAGACCTTCATTTTGGATGCTCTCTCACAGTCCCTACTACCCAACAGAATAACAAACAGTGTCCTATAAATTAACCCTAATGGGGAAGGACTAGGAACATCTGCTTTCAGAGCTGTCCATTTTCAGCACAAACATGTCACAGGAGAAATCAGTGAGGCAGAAGCAGCTCCTTCTCAGCTGCAGGGTGGGGCATTCAGCCTCACAAGCTTTGAGGAGGATTTCCGTACTCATTGCTTTTCTAAGAGCTACCCAGGCAACTCATCTAACCCAGCCTCACTGGAACTTCACTCAGCTGAGAGACTTCTCAGCAGGACAAGGTCCTCAGCTGTCCTTGGGACAGTAGCCACAGCAGCAACAGAAAAGAGGTAGGGGTATGGGAAAATTTTTTTTAGGAACAAGAAATTGAAAAAAAAAATTAAAAATCATTTTTTACAAGTATCTTCAGCCCAAATTTGTGTCAGAAGAAACTTTAGACTGACCTTTGCTTCAAATGGAATAATAAGGAAACACTTTTTAAAATTAGTAATTACAATCAACTCTGGATAAACTTTCACTCAGTATCAAACAAATGCACTTGTCCTTCCATAATGGGACAACATATATCAACCCAGGGTCACATCCATAACTATTCATTCTTCATCTTACCCTTCTTTGCACTCTTTCCTTCAGCTCCCAGCAATGTCTTTGCACAAATAATAAATTTTGTTGAGCTGAATTTTATTGGCCAGAGGCGGGGAATGATGCCTTAGGTTTTAGCTTTTATATTTTTCAAATCCTGTACTGCTAGTGTAACTCTGAAATTTCCTGTAGCTTGTTAAGTGCTGTTCTCTTATGCTAAGATATAAAAAACCTCTGTAACTTGCTCTCCAAGGACACCCAGAACAAGAACTGTAAACCATCATCTTGGGGAGAGGGGGGAAAGCTTGGGGAAATTACATCATTGGCTGGGTACTGGTTGGTGAATTTATGCTGATATAAAAGTGTGAAGAACTCATGACCTGTTGTCCATTTTGGGATCCACTGAGGCAGGACCCTCTGGAGCCCGAAGTGTGCACCTGAAGGCCTTTCAAATAAAATACCACCTTTTTTCCTTTACTCCTGTCTAGTCTCTGTTTCTAGGTAGCCAGATAAGGCATCAGAATGTGCCTTCCTTTTTCTCTCAGAAAAATCAATGTCATGTAACAAAAATGAGTCCTGAAGTTGAAAATAGTTTCTAATATCAACTTTCACCTTGAACTCAGCTGGAGGCTTGCATCTTCCTTCAGAGTACTCCGAAAAGTCACACAGCGCTATTGTTAGCATCACGTACTAGCTGCATTTTATTTCCTAGCATGTTTCTTTCAGAAATAGTAAAGGAAAATATTCATGCTCAGGTACTATTTTCACTAATGCATGTAAATACAGACACTAGTAATTCAGAAAGATGTATAGGGGAATTTGGCCAAGAAAGTTAGAATCAGTAATATCATTGATAGTCCAGGACAGAAAATGTATCTTTTATATATTGAAATTTATCCATTTTAAATATGATCTTGAGTAGAAAATAATTTGATAATTTTGTGAGGCTTTCAAAGAGAGGTGGTAAAGAGCCCTATCCAGCTCATTCTCAAGATGAAGCAAAATAGCTGGTAATTGATGTCCAGGGACCACCTAGCAAAAAGAGGAGAGCTTTGTTCTCAGAACATCAGGGATAATCTGGAACACCTCACGGCATGGCATTATTCACTCCCTATGTTTGTTTGAACAGAGTTCATTGCAGTTAAATACATTAAATTCACAACTTTGATCTGAAAGCCATTCACTTCAACATAATGTGCTCCTGCTGAAAATACAGTGAGGCAAGCAAAGGGAAATTTTTGTTGTTCAGAAGTTGTGGGAATCACAAGGGGTGCATCAGGCCTTTCTTTTTATCCTCCCTGATAACAATCAAGTGAGGGTTAGAGTCACTTTATAAAGAGAAACAGAAAAGCATTTGATCACAGTATCAACTAACTAATATGTCAGGGTTTTTCTCTTGGATGATGACAAGATCATCATTTCAAAGCACAAGTTTTAATTATTCAGTTGCAAAACAGTGAGTTTTAGTGAACTTCTGTCACTCTCCAAAGAAATCCATATGCTCTCAAGCTGCATTTATGGACCAATTATTTCTAATAGAAACTCCCCACATTTGGCAAAGCAAGTTTAAGTTATCTGACACAAACTCAACATATACAGAAAATGAAAGCATCCTCTCACTTTTAACATTTCCATGAAATGTGTTCTCAGTGGCGGAAGCAGAGGCTATCCTTGATAAGCAAGGCTTATCCTTGTTTGAGTATGTTAGAGTACATATTTCATACCTTATATATCTATTTTTAGAAGATAAACTGCTATTTTTTTCCTTAGGGACATATCAAAAGTTAGGAATAGCCAAATAAAAAAGGGCTAGTATGCCAAAAGTTCATATTTTTTTACCAAGCTGTCTAAGATGACCCAATAAAAGATATTACTTCTCACAACCCAAACCCCACTAAACATATGTTAAATGCACTTTTTGAAAGATGCTCACAACCTCTACCTGCAATAATTATTTACTGGTTACACATAACAGCCTGTGTTAAGGTTTTTTGTGAGGGTACGTTTATCCTTCTGGCTAATGTCTGTAACAACCAAAATAAACAGAGAATAGGAGGACAAACTCCTCCTGGTTTCTAACAACCATGTAGGGAGCCCCACAAACACCTCGTCATTTCTAGATGTCATTCTGATTTATGCAGTCATGAGCTGATCATTGAGTCAATTATTCTACAGCCAGACAGTACAGGTTGTTATGTGAAGGCTGTTGTCCTGATTGCTTTTAAGCATTGTTTTTTGAGACAACTCCCCACTCCCAAATTCGTTTGAAGCATCAATTTCAACATTTAGGGTGTCTTTGACAACAACTCTGCAGGGGAACTGCCCTTTACAGGCTGTAAATTTAGACAAAATTGTCAAAACCAAACAACAAAATCAAGTCTGATTGTGAGCACAACTGGTACCATAAATTTCTAAAACACCTTTCATTTAGATAGAGGCAAGAAATTGTTATCTAATTAACAATGATGGGCAGATGGCATCCTTGTTCTTTTCCCTGTGCCACATGCCCTCTTCACTGGCTGCAGAAGAGGGTAACAGTGTGTGGAGAAGTGCAGCCACTCAGTGCAATCTGATGCTTTCCATACCTGGCATGGGAACCAGCAGACATGGTGTAACATTACACTGCCCTTTAAAAGAGTGGTTTGGGGAAGAGTTTCTGCACCACAGATCCTTTTATCTATGCTGTGCCAATCAGCATTGCAGGAAAACCCTAGTGCAGTTAGGGCAGTGGAGTCCCTTCTTAACATGTTAGAAAAGCTTCAGAATATGCTCATTGCCAGCACAGGGCTCCAGTTCTGTGTTTTGGAGGCATCACAACTCAAACTCTCATTTTTTAATATACTTTTCACTGTTTTCTGTTCATACCACAGTGGAAGCCGGCATTCAGGAAACCAGTATGACTGAGGAATTGATGAATTATCCCATAGCAGCATAATCTTCGAAGTGTACTTCTAAACTTATGAATACAAGACTTTACCTAAATAAAGAAAATCATGAGCTGAAATCTTGCCAGTTGGTTTGAAGTTTGACACTGGGGCTGTCCTTTCCCTCCTTTGCCCTGAAATCATCCCCACAGAATTAGTTGCAGGTCACTGGCATTGGAAATGCTGCTCTCTGCTGCTCCAGCAGCCCTGTGCTTGTCTGGACTGGCAAGAGAGCCAGCCAGCATCCAGCATATTGTGTTGCCAAAACAAAGCAAAATAACTGCAGTGAATGGTTTTCCCTGCTCTGCATTTTTTAATATGTTTGTACTCCAGGGAAGCAAATGGTTTTGCAAGATTCATATCCTTTTGCATGTGTGCATGCAATGAACAGTCTTCCTGGACTACTTGAGCAGGTGCTTTTTTATGTATATATATGCCACAAACAGTCTTCCCTGCTTGTTCCTCCATGTAGGCACTGAGGTGCATTGCTTGTGCTGAAATCAAGCAGCATAGGTGGTGAGCGGAACTTAGACATCTGTATTCCAGGAAGATCATGGTTAATGTTGCTGAATTAAGTTGCTAAGCACTGTCCATGTTAATAACTGACTAATAACGTGAAAAGGGAAGTGGCCAGCTTTGGCAGACTTTGACAAGCTGTGTAAATCAAGCACTGAGTACACACAGGGCTTTTAGGCCATGCCAGATGCTCACAGGCAGTCCCTTGCTCCTCATTGTCCTGTTAATGGATTAAACTGTCACAGCACGGCTCAATATAAATACCATGTGAACAGAAGAGCCTTCAGCAGCAGGTGGCTAGGTTCAGAGCCCCTGGAGGGTGGCAAGGCAGCCTCTCTGGGCCCAGCCGTGCCATGCCCCTGGTGCTGTGTGATGTCCTCTCCGGCATCCCATGATAGGATGAACCCCTGGAGTGGCAGGTGCCAAGGGAGGTGAGCCCAAGGCTCCCTGCTGTCCCAACACTGCGGAATTGCTCTACTCCCTTCTCTCATGTAGCAGACAGTTTCACCCCAGTCCCATTAACATTACCAAAGAATTTATTAGCCACCTGTATAAAACTGAACAGACTATTTGCAGCCTTCTGTTTTCTAGTTGCTGGCCCTCTTCTGAAGACAGAAGCCCATCAGATCATTTCCTTACTCAGTAGCCACAAATCTGCTGAGTGATGGCACACATCAAATCTTATCACAAGGAAGCTGAACTGATACATGTTCTCCTCAATTGCAATTAACAAGTATTTCTTCTGGGTGTAGACTCAGCAGTTGATGATAGGCTTTGGCTGCAGGGCTCCATCTCCTGGTTTTAAGAAGGTATTGTCTGACATAAGGAAACGGCACGTTTTCAAAAATACTTGAGAAATTAGGATATTATAGATACACTGGAGAGGTAAGGATACTTCTGCTGTCACTGAAGCAGTGTTCTAAGCTGGAAGGGATTTCATTTCCACATTTTAATTAGTTGCTGTATCTGAACTTTAAAGGTCCCTTCCAACCCAACCTATTCCATGATTCTACGAAAACACTGCAAAGAGGCATTTTCCTGTTTTTCTTGTTCTTGTACAAGGTCACTGGGGACATTATCTTAGACGTGGGAAGCAGAACAGCTTCTCGCCCAGGATGTACAATTTTCCAGACCCCTGTCAGCTTTCTCTATAAAAGCCATCTCACCAGCTCTGTCCAGACACTCTGGAAATACTGACCTTTAACATGGGTATGTCCTCACTAGCACTCACTAACCAAATAATTTTGAGATGCATTCTTAGTGGGGTTTTATTTCAATCAAATGAACAGACTAGGAGAATACTTCCACATATTTATCATCCACACACTACTCGGGGACAGATAAACAGCAATATGGTCGGTTCATGGACCCAAAGCTGACTAAACAGGACAGGGATTGACACATTTCCCTGCACTGTCTCAATGCAAAGGCTGAGCAACTAAAATAAAAATAACCACAGCAGAAAAATTTGGACAAACCACTCTAACAACAGTCCTGGTATCAGAAGTGAGACCCAGCTTTACTCCCAAATACCGTTGTTTATGCTAGCTCCAGACATACATAAAACATACCTGGAAGGTAGGATGAAGGTCAGACCTCGAGGTGATCTACAAAGGCAATGTTAGCAGAGGAAACATAGTACTTGCAGTGAAATGAGTAACACAATCTGCTGTGTAAGAAAGCAGAGATAACCTCATGTAAAAGTCCTGCTTATTATTTTTAACTATTGAAGAGAAAGCTTTTTAAATACTGAAATTGTGCATTGAAAATGCAAATAGTGCATTGAAATATTTTTATTTCAAGCTGTGTATTTTAATGATGACTCACAGTGCAGCACCAGAGAAGGCACAAAATAAGTCACCATTCATCACAGTCATCATTTATAGTATTTGAATATCAGTCCAAAAGGTAGAGTATAACAAGGAAATATCAGATTCTTACATCACAAACCATGCAGTCTGAACTTCTCTGTTATCTGTTGCTCAAACAGACAGAAAAATCCTTTAAGTTCTTCCTGTGCAATATTCTAAGAGGCCTGTCCTTATCTTCCCACTGTCTCTGAAGTCAATGGAAATCTCCTGCTTTGCAGTGGTGATGCATCTAGTCCCCCTTCTTTAAAAAAGCTAGTACCAGTACAAATTATTCCTCTTCAGAGTAGATAATACTTCACATGGATCTGACATTTTCAAATGCTGCAAAGGTAGATATGCAGGACTTAAAGATATTTGACCCTAGTTTCAATTTGCCCTGTCCTTCTCACAGTCTCCTTGAATGTCACACATTTTTCATACAACTGTGGGCACAAAAAAACCTTAAAATTTTCTATCATGAGGTTCTGTTTTCTCTGTTGCTGCATTTCTTTTCCCCAAAGAACATTTTGCCTGTCAATGGATGACATAAGTACAACCGATGGTGTGATATTGAAAGGTAATTTCAATGTAAATGAACCACATGAGAACAAGATCCCAAATGCAGCAGTTTTCTTGTGTCTGTAATAAATGACAGGTTACTCTGCTCAGTGATCGCAGCACACACTGATGAGTGTTTGGCAGTGTTAATTGTGTCCACGTTTCAGGCATTTTGCAATGCAGTAAAGTGACCCTTAACAAATACTTCTACACACCCTTTTGATCAGGTTCTGGCACCTTTGATCCAGCCATGCAGCATTTTCTGCTGCATCATTCCCATAGAAACATGAAAAAAAGCATTGGAATGAGTCATCATATGGTACTTTTTCCTCTTTTCTGTTTTCTTCGGAGGATGGTACTTGGAATAAATCACCATATGGTACTTCTTTCTCTTTTCTCTTTTCTTCAGAGGATGGTATTTCTGCATAACCAGGTTACAAAATAATTTGGCCAAAACAATTATTTTGTAAAGTTAAATTAGGCATAAGAACAAATGAAGGTAAGAGCTTTGTAAGAGCTTGATAAGGGCTTGAAATCAGACAGCCTTCGATTTGCCTGCATTTGAAGTGGCAAATGAGCCACTGGGAACCAAATTCTCCCAATTCTATAAAGGCAAAATTTTATTAACTTCACACCCTACACAACTTCCAGATATTAGCCATGAGAGTATTGTGCACAATGACCATGTTCCTCCAGCCCACACCTTTGCAGCCTAGGCTGGTGGCTGGTGGCTCCTTGCTTCTGTGATGCTGGGAACTGGCAGGGCTGACTTTAGCAAAGCTGTGGCTGAGAACATGGGGTAGGGCACTGCACTCCCTCACACAGAGGATGGTAATGATAAAGCAAGGGGAGAAGGGCCCTACAGGCAGAGTGGGTTGACCCTGGCTGGCCACCAGCTGCCCACCAAGCCTCCTCCTCACTCCCCCCCTTTAGCACAACAGAGAGAGAAAATATAATCAAAAGCTTGTGTGCTGAGATAAGGACAGGGAGATTGCTCACCAATTGTCATCAAGGGCAAAATAGACTCAACTTGGGGAATATTAATTTAATTTATTGTCAGTTAATGACAGAGTAGGATACTGAGAAATAAGAATAAATCTAAAAACCCCTTCCCCCACCCCTCCCTTCTTCCTGGGCTTGACTTAACTTCCAGTTTGTCTCTCTCTTTTGCCACAGTGGTACAGGGGAATAAGGAATGGGGGTTGCAGTTAGTTTACCACATGCTGCCTCTGCTGCTCCTTCCTCCTCATACCCTTATCTGTCTCCAGCATTGGGGGCTTCCCACTGAATACAGTCCTACATGAGCTACTCCTGCATGGGTCTGTCTCTCAGATTGCAGTTCTTCAAGAACCACTCCATCATGGATCCCTTTCCATGGGGTCAGTTCTTCAGGAACAGAGCGCTCCAGCACACTCAGTGCCCCTGCCAGACGCCTTCACTGCAGCTTCATCCATGGCATATCTGCCTGGTCTGCATGGAGTCCTGCACAAGCTGCATGTGGATCTCTGCTCCACTGTAGGCTTCCACAGACTGCAGAGGGGCCTAGCCTTGGTCTTCATCACAGACTGCAGGGGAATCTCTGCTCCAGTGCCTGGAGCACCTCCTCCACCTTGATGTCTGCAGAGTAGTTTTTCTCATTTTTCTCGCTTCTTTCCATCGCAGCCCTTGCTCAGCTTTTTTTTACTCTTCATTAAATATGTTATCACAGAGGTTCTATCAACATTGCTAATGGGCTTGGCTTTGGCCAGCAGCAGGTCCATCTTGGAGCCTGTTGACATGGGGCAGTGCCTGGTGTCTTCTCACAGAAGCCACCTCTGTGGCCCTCCACTACTAAAACCTTGCTGTGCGAACTCAAGGCAAGAGGTAACCACTTCAGTAGTCAGTCAGATTGATTGATAAACATCAATCAAGCCCAGAACTACCATATTTTAAATCTGCTTATGGGAATGTGGTATCAGCTTTTGGTCTATGTTACTAGTGATACAGAGCTGCAGAGGTATGAATGTATATCTGATGTTATGAACAGCACATCACTGGATGCAGTGAGAAGAACAAGATTCAGCTGAGCAGAGAGCTGGAGACTGAATTCTGAATTCTCAGAATTCTCAGAATTCTCAGAGAGCAGTCCATGCTTCAAGACAGTAGAAACCAAATGTGCCACAAATTCTACCTCTTCATTCCCTAATTATATTTCTAACTCATTTAAAGCTGAATTCTGAAAATCATTCTATCAGTATATGATGATTTATGTAGCCTGTACAAAACACTACACTGCTTATTTTGTGGTAATTGTTTCTTTGTTTACTTTTTCTCTTTTTTTTTTCACACATTTTTGTATGTATCGTTTCTCTGTACGGCTTTGAAGTGCATAATGAGATACCAAGGAGCAATGAGGTCAGAATACCAACTTCAATTTTTCTGATTTTATTTACTATTGAATTTCAGAATGCACATTTTCTGTTGCCCTGAATAATGAAATTCAACAGAACTATTTTAAAAGACGGAGAAATCAATAAAATGTTCTGCTTTGTTCTAAGGAAAGCTGCTTCTGTGAATCACTAAATTTCCATTTTGTTCCCAGACCACCATTACTTGCTTTTCCTCCCTACCACGTATTACTTACTCTCTGCTGTCTCCGATGTGCTACAAAGATCACTATTTTTTTCCTGAAGGCGGGAGAGAACTTTTTAATCCTCGAGCTAAAAGAGGTGGTGTATAGCTCATGCCTGCATTACCTAAAACAGTGTTTCTCAAGCAAGGGGCAGGGGCTGACAAGAATGTGTGTCAGTCCCCAGTGCAGACAGCAGCCCACAGTAGCTGAAACCCTTAGTGGGTCTCCAAAGATTTCAAGGCAGACATCAGCCTGTTTTTTCCAAGCATGTTCCCCAGTGTGTCATCTGTGGCACTCTTAAATATAAAGGTATGAATCAAGCTCTTTTTTTTTTGTTCCCCTTTCCCAGTAGCTGAAATATTATGGGGACATGTTGCACAAATTACATCCTATTGGTATTTGGTACTTGCTAAAGGAACTCAGAGAGTGAGGACCTCTTTGCTAATGGAAATTAACCACTGGCCAGGCAGAACACCACCAGATCCCACCTGGCTACAGCACTCTCCCAAGCACCTAAAACAGTAGAAAGCAGGGAGCCAATGTGCAGAAAACAAACCTTGTCACAGAAAACAGGTCTCACACGGGTTGCTGTCATTTCTCAAGCCTGACTTGTGTAGTCATTTCACAGGACAGGACTTGTTCTTGTTTGCATTTAAATCTCTAGGTGAATTCCTACTGAATTCCTGCATGGCTTTGTGTTCAGCAGAATCTAGATTGGATCATGGCAGTACACATGTACTCACTGGTGCCAGCAGCGAACTCCACACCATTCGCTATTTTCAGTAATCCTGGAAGACAGCATTGAGGGGAGAGGCAGAACAGGCTCAAAGTTCCTACATGTGTTTCTCAGCAACATCTTTACCACCATGAATAACTATTTAGAGCTGATGAGTGGAGCCCTCAAATCTGGATGTATTTAGGGAGAGGAAAGAACTTATGCTATTGCATAATTCATATATCAGCAAAATGAAATTAAAAATTTAAATAAAAAATACATTGTTGTATACCCAAGGGAAAAGGTATTTTCAGAACTAAGAAGACAACAGGAAAATACAGCTGTAGAGTGCATTCTGTCACATGGCAGGTAGCATGCTGTTGCATGTCCAAAACCCTAATCACAATCTTACACAGTACTAGCTTTTTCTGTTCCCCCACCATCCTGTTAACAAAAGGGAGCAAGCAAGGGGAAGTCTGCTCAGAGCTTTTGCTTGTGTAATCTGCAAGTAGAGCTACAACACAGTGGTGGTCCAAGTGAGGGCATGGTTTCATGGCACAAAGTCAGTTCAAGGGGGCCTTGCTTTACTCATCTGGGCAGCCCACAGGCAGTTGGAGACACTACAGAATGAGAACTTAATTTATGTTATAAAAACTTTGGCTGGGTAATATTTTAAAATGAAAAGAATGTTCATAAAAAACATTAACTTCTATCCTTGTTACCTTCTAGGGTACTGAAAAAGGATATTTCTTTTATTATGGTGGATACCATATTAATTCCTGTTACATTAACATCGAACACTGTATTTTTCTTAAAAAGTGACTGATAAAACTGGGGAAAAAAATCTGCAAAACCAAATAAAACTTAAAACACCATTACAGCAGATATAACTTGCAGAAGCTGGATAAAATAAATAAATAGCATACATTTCTTTGCTCAAAATAACTGCAGCTATAAAAATATTGTTAATGCCTTCTGTTTCACAAAGAAGGCACTAACTTAAAGATATTAAGGCTTTAAGTAAAGGAATTTTCTTCTTCACTGCATCATCAGTGGCTAGGCATGCATTAATTAAAACTTAAATGATCTTTCCCCACAGTCTGTATAAACTTCTGTTCTTCTACCCAGTGCATTTCAGCACTGGAACGTTACATATGTTACATGTATGCTGAGCTGCAAAAATTATTCTGCTAGAAAATGAGGAAACTTCAGAATTAATGAGCAGCTGAGTTTTGTCTGCATTTGAACTTTTCACATATAAATGTTTGTGTCTGCGGTTTCAGCTCATTCAGAAAGAGAGATGAATGCCAGGCTTGTACCTCAACTGCTGGATGAGATGCAAAGTTTTGACCTCAAGTCAAGTTTAATTTGTCCGTGGCTGCCAGGTCTTTTACACAAGATTAGACTTTAGAAGGTGAGCCTTAGAGGTCACAGAGGTCCTACTCATTTCAGTGAAAACAAGATGTCCTTACCATGAGCCAGGTTGCAGAGGTTAAGTTTGGTCACTAGTGAGAGTCATGTGAAATTTAATTTATTTTATTAATTTCAATCCAAAGATGTTTCTATTTTACCTTATTCATGATTTGAGCACTTACTTCTGAAGCCTGTCTAGTGAATTTTCAAATGTCAAACTCTCAGGGCATCTTGAGGGCATATCGTACACACCACTGACAGCATCTCAGGATCAGCTGCTAGGACCATTCTAGTAAAAGCAAAATAATAAGAGTTTAAATCAAACACAAATGACCACACTAACAAGGATTTAATGTAACTCCTCACCATTTCTTGCCTAGGCTTGAAAATTATTGCTTACTTTCCCTTGTGTTTCTGCAGATGAAAAGCTGTTGAAAGCATGTACTCTCACTCCTACTGCCTGCCTTATCTAAACACAAGAATGGTAAAGTCAGACACATGCTCACGGAGTTTTCCATCATAAACAGTTATCTTCCTCAAATCATCTGTAGACTGTACGTGATTAGAAGACTATTATTTCTATGAATGTGTAATTTAGCAATAGCTGAGATGAAGAAACTTTCACCCAGATTAAAAGCGGAAAAAAAATCTGTGAAGTTCCAAAATGTTTAGCAAAGTTCTTTTACACTTCATTTTCTCTGGCCAAGTTTAATCCAAATCTTAATACTTTAAGTGCTATTAGCATTAATTTCCAGGCATGTGATATAGATGAGGCTAATTATTTTCTATGCTGTGCCATCTAACATTCATCTGCAAACTTGCCTGGATCATTCATACATATGAGATATTGTCCCTTAATCAAGCTACTGGAAACAGAAACCCTGCTAGAGAAAGGAAATTATCCCCACAGATGAGAAAAAAATAGGCATTTTCAATTACAATTTTTTTTAATCGCTCCCTCAAGAATTCTTTTGAGTTATTTTAGGAAAATTAGGAAAGCACATATTCCATGGCCTTCAGATTTTTTCTCTAAACATTTTTTTTAATCTGTTCATTATTTTCTTCGGCCAAGTTCCCAGATCATGGTGAGCTTGTCTTTCCAGGTACACCTTGCTTGCTGTGGGCCCTGGGGCTATAGTGTGCAAGGGAGGTTATCAGTTAATGCTGTAGTTAAAAGGAATGGCAATTAATTAGCTAATCCAGTTTTTAAATAGCTGCAGGATTAACACATAAGACATTGTTTAGCAAATGTTTTGCAAAATATTCAGAATTCTTTCTTAGTTTGCATAAAATTGAATTTGTTTATAGACTTCATTATCCGAACAGAAAAGCAAGAATCATTATGGAATTCTATGGGCTTTGTTTGGGATTCATCTCATATAACCTTGGCCAGCTCACATCAACATTTATATCTGAGCTGGTTATACAGTCTCTCTCCCTCTTATAAGAAGCAAGAAACATCCATTCGCCTGAATGCAGTTCATTGCAATTTATTTTATACATTTACACTTATATTTGAGTGAATGAGGGATAACCCAATCAGTAAATATTTAAAACTATATCAAAACTGACTCTCATTGTGCTGGTTTAAAAACAATCTAATTTTTGGTGGGCAGGAACAAGCTGCTCAAAGTTTCTACTATGCCAGGACAGAGCCAATGGCTGAAGGCTCTGACAATGGGCAGGTTAGTAGCCCACTTAGACAAGTTGGTAACGCCTCTGTGATGACATATTTAAGAAACGAAAAACCGCGGGAAGCTCTCTTTTCTTCTCCCAAGAGGGGGTGAGGTGGTGGGGTGGCTCCCACCCAGGGGCCGCACGGCCGGGGCCTTCCTGAGGCTGGGATCGTGTGGTTGGGGCCCTGCCAAGGCCAAGCCCACCCGTGAGGTGCCGGCGGGGACCACGTGGCCAGCAACGGAAACATGGCAAACAATTCCCCTACATGGGACACAGACAAGATAAACCTTTTCAGTGCAGCGAAACTCTGTAAGAACTTTTCAATTGATTGAACTTGAGAACAAAAAATACCTACAGACAACAACTTTCTTCCAAGTCAGAGAAAAGGAAGAGAGGACACATGAGGAGAAGCAACATGGCAGCACTGAGGTGAGTGAAAAGAAGGAGAGGAAGGAGGTGCTCCGGGCGTCGGAGCTGAGATTTTTCTACAAGCCGTGGTGAGGACTAATACAACAAATTGTTTCCCTGTAATTCATGAGGTGCATGAGGGGACGCAGATATCCACGCACAGCCTGTGAGGAAGAGTGCTCACACTGGAGTGTGTGAATGCTGAAAAGCTGTAATCTAGTGAAGAACTCAAACAGAGAAGACCCTTGTTTCCAGAGATAAAGAAAGAGAACTTTTACTTCCAAACTAGAACAGGTCATCCTTGAAAAACTAAACCCTGTGAACTAAAATGACCCACACTGGGCAGTTGTGGGAAGACAGGTTCGGGCAGGACTGCTGTTTGTGAAAGTTAAAACCACACTGGAAAAGTTCGCACAGAACTATCTCCCATGGGAAGTATCCCATGGCACAGCAGAAGAAAGAAACTCTTTTCCTTAAGTGTACGAAAGAAAGATCTTTTTTTAAGAAGTGAAAGACTAACCAAAACCTCATCTTTTGTCTCCTTGCACAGACAGTGGAAAGAGGGATGGACTGGGAAGGAAAAGTGTTATAGAGGTTTATTTTAGTTCTCATTACCCTTTTTTTTTTACTTTCTAATTCTGCTAATAATAAATTTTCTTTATGCTGTTTAAATTTTTAATCTGTTTTGCCTCAAAGTGTTTTTCCCCTAATCCTTATCTCAACTAACGAAGTTTTTAATTCCCCCTCTTCTGCTCAGCTATGGCAGAGGAAAATAAGTGAATAGTTTTTTTGTGGCACTTAGCCAGCATCAAAACCTCGACAGTCACACAGGCACAGAAGCCCTTCATATTAGAAAAATTAGGATCTAAAATCCAGCATAAGTTTAGATATGCGGGGTTTATGATGGCTTCATGAGTGTCTTTAATTCACCTGTCTTCAGTGCATTTTGATACACTTTTTAATTAGAAGATCACATCCTTTTTTTTCCCATCAGATGCCTCCTTCACTTCATGTCTGATTAAAGACCTCACAATTAGTGACTGAGTAAGGGAATAGAGGCTATGTGGAAAAGTCAGAATCCTTGGCACTATACAACATTTTGAAAATTAAAACAAAAGCAATGTGGTACACAGAAAATGAATTTTTAAAAGCTGTTGACAGGTTGCAAAACACATTTGTAAACAGTGAGGTCTCATTAAGGGCATGGATTAAGGCTATGCTAGGGTCAGTTCTTGGCCTTTGCATTTTTATTAATGCTCTGGAAGAAATGAGAGAATCCTTACTGATCAAAGTGTGCATATGACTTGTGAAGAGGGTACACTGAAGCAAATGAATTTATAAGCTGCTGCAAGAAAATTACATATGCTTCAATACAGATAATTGTAATTCAACAATATTTGGGAATTACAGACATAATGAGACACTGTGTTGGGAACAGTAGCTGCAATGATTGGGACATCGTGTCAGTCAAATGGAGATTAGCTCCTTGTGCAGTATGAAAAGGGTATAAGCTAAAGAAAATGCCAATCACATGATGAATGAGCAGAAAAATACCAAAAAGTTTTAGAAAGGTTAACTAGTCTCCTGAGATGCTGTTCACAACTCCAGCACCCACAGCTGAAAAGGGAATAAATTGGATCTCTCTGGTTCAGAGGTGAACCAGGAGAAAGATCAAAGCATTGGGGAAACTGCCATGGTGGAAAACTGAAATTCAGACTATTTATCTTAACAAAAACAGTAAAGGGTGCCTTGATCACAGCTTCTAATTATCTCTAGGAGGAATAGAAATTCGATAATTGAGGGCTCTTAAGTCTCAAATGCACAAACACAAAAAGATCAAGTGCCTGGAAGTTAAAAGCAGAGACATTCTGAAACAGAAACTGAATGTATTAGTACTATGAAAATTAATCACTCCCATAATTTAACAAAATAATGATAGCTTGTTCAAGCTACAAATATTTAAATTGAGATTTTCTAACTTTTTAAAAGAGATGCTATAGTTAAACTAAACCTAATTCAGGGAAGAACTGATCTGTGCTACACTAGAGGTCAGAGTAAACTCTGAATTTAGGATCTAGAACACTGTTGCTTCATTTAATTGCTAGCTGGGGCCTCCATGTCTTATTTACACTACATTATTCAAAATCTCATATGGTTACAAAATATTCTTTTTTCATGGAATTTCTTGATATTGTTAGGGTGCATCAGCATTAATCTGTATAGCAGGCCAGTTCAAGATGGAGAAATGGAACTGTGGGTATTTTGGGGAAAGAGTACTAATACTAGATTAAATTTGAAAGCTCCTGTTAATTGTGGATGCACAATTTGAAAGGTTTGTACCTGATCTTTGAAAATACCTTGCACTTTCTAGCACTTCACATATTTAAAGCCCAGCTCCTACCACTATCAGTCATGGCTCTGAAATATCAGTACTCCCACAAATCAAACTCTAGCAATTCACATGGAAACCCAGAAATGAACATGACACGGTTAGTGACCACTTGTGGATGAAAACTTATTTCAAACTATTCCTGAAATAGAGAACTGCAGGAACTCTATGTCCAAACCCAGTTTGAGGCAACATTCAAAGATTTAATTCAGAGATCAGTCTTTCCTATTCTGAAATCCCTTTATATGATCTGTACAGATAATTTTGCTCCCGTAGTGTAGAAGGCAGGGATAATAAATAGCAGTCCCCTTCCCTACATAATCCTAATTAATCCTTAAAATATACCCTATCACCACAGTCAGTCTCATAAAGGTCCTATGAGAAAATTGTGTATAAAGAGGAAGTGAAGGTACAGTATAACGCATATATATATCCATGAAGCTGTAGAGACTTCTTATGCAATTCTGGTATTTCTTAGTTACTATGATGCCTTAAACGGCTACCTAGAAACAGAGACTAGACAGGAATAAAGGAATAAAGGAGGTATTTATTTGAAAGGATTTCAGAGGTACACTTTTGGGCTCCAGAGGTTCCTGCCTCAGTGGATCCCAAAATGGATGACAGGTCATGAGTTCTTCACACTTTGATATCAGCATAAATTCACCAACCAGAACCAACCAGCCAATGATGTGATTTCCTCAAGCTTGCCCCCCTCTTTCCAAGGTGATGGTTTACAGTTCTTGGTCTGGGTGTTCCTGGAGAGTGAGCTAGAGAGGCTTTGTTATGTCTATCTTAGCATAAGAGAACAGCACTTAACAAGCTACAGGAAACTTCAGAGTTACACTAAGAGTACAGGATTTGAAAAATATAAAAGTTAAAACCTAAGGCATCAAACAAGAGTCTAAATTGTCCGTCTTGGTGGTTTTTTCCTTTTGTAACAGTTCAGTTTTGAAAGCATCACTTCCTAGGTTCTTTTATTCTCTTTTAAGCAGAAAAGTTATCACTGTCATTTTACCAGCTGGCTCCTTAATAGAGTAAAGATTTTTCAGACCCAGCATGCAGAATTGTGCCGTACAGGCTAGAGCAGAAATGGGCTAACACTGGGTAGCTGACATCCTTCTCTATCTCTACATGCTTTCTCACCGAGTTTCCCACACAACTGCTGAAGCAGAAGAGTGCTCTGCTACCATAGATCACTCCCTCATCAACTGCAGTATGTCCATCCCTCACAACTTGTCTCTGGCCCAGACCTTCCCTGGTTTCACCCATGACTTCCTATCCATCCCTGTGTTTGCATGGATGTAAAGATATAGCTGTGAGCTCTTGCACATGCAGAAAGTAAGGGGAGGATCTTCTTGGCATGTGTCTGCATGCAAGAAAGGTAGGACAAAAAGGGGAAGTCCAAAGAAAATAGAGAAATCTGGAGAAACAGCAGAGGCCATTGGGTGGCAGCCACCCCCGGAAGGCTGCTGCAAGCTGGGCTCTGTGCAGCATCCTGGAGCCGAGCAGCAAATGCTTCCCTAAACAAGCTCGGGCACCAGCATGGTGCTGGTGTGCATGAGCAGCACTGCAATGAGGTTGGGAACCCCAGTGTGCCCCACCATCCTCGCCTCACTCACCAGATGCGCATTCCTAGCTTGACTACTTTACATGTTACATAATTCTTAGGTGCATGGGAGAAAGAGACTTTCTCGAATATGCAGGGAGTATATTGTGCCTGACTAATTTATGGGTACTTATTGACAAAAGGTTTTATCTGTGTTTTCTATCCATTTAATTACAAATCTCTGTGAGTTTTGACTCATGGGACCCATAATAGTTTGATGAATGATTCTGGGTTTTATGATAAGGCAATGAAATTTTTTGGTAGGCTGTAGTAATTCATTTCTTCATAATTAATGGGTCACAGACAACACGTTACAGAAATAACTGATTGTTGATCAACAAAATATAAAGGTGAGCCAAAGCCTAAATAAACTGCCAGTTATGAACTAGACAGTACTTTGTAACAGTATAAATCCGACACAATGTGTAAAATTAAATAATAAACAAATTTCCAAGCAGCCTTGGTCCTAGATATTTATTGCCTGTGGTATTCATCTGAGACAGCCTTTCCTCCTTCGGTGCCTTGTGTACATTGTGGTGCCACCCACTGTATGTAACACCTGGCCTCACACTGTGGGCCTGGAGTTGCTACAACTGCCTTGTCCATCACCTCACATGCTTGATATTTTCCAAGACCCTTCAAGTGGACAATATTGACCAGAGAGTTGGAGGGATGGCTTGGGTCTGCGTTATTTGCAACGGAGAGGCAGTCTGTGTCAGGAGGGCAAATGCTTCTCCCCAGAAACATTCCCATGATATTTGTCATCTAATGAATATGCCATTTGGGTCATTCTGTGTTCAGTACTTCTAGAGACTTGTATTTCAATCAAAACTTAATGACAGTGTGAATATCAGTCATTATCAAAAGCTTTTTATTCTCTGCATAGAGGCTCTCAAAAAGATAACGTTTCTTCATCTCATTTGTGGAAAGGTCAGAATTGTATTACAGAGGATCCTTGTATTCTGTTTATATTTAATATCTGTTTGGAGAAACCAAAAGTACATACCATGGCTGACAGGCCAGATAGGATAACAGATGCTGATACCTATAAACAAAACAAGCTCTCCATAATTATGCCTTTAAGTATCCAATTGTGCAAATTTATTTTAAAATACTAATGTTGTCTGGTTTCCACCCAGTAGCCTAAGGTAGTGTTTCTACAGTTTATTAAGAACATGAGCAAAAAAAAAAAGAAGCAATTTAGAGGATTTCAGTTTCTTGCCTCTGGAATATCTCCACAGAGAGTCTCCTTATAATCAAGATAACTATTTGAAATTTGTGCATAGCTTTCATCAGCAAAGGCTTTGTCTGACTTGCCATATATTAACAGATGCTTTCCACTGCAAGTGTTTGGCCCCTGTGCCCTGGGTCAGTTCCCACTTGTATTCTGAATATAATGAAAGGTGGGGACTTTAACATTTAAACCAGGCCAGAACTCCCAAAGCTTGGTGGTACCCAAAGGAGATAAGATCACATGCCTGATGTACAGGACAAGATGTAAACTCTGCATTGCTGAGTTAGACACAGATAAATTCCACTTACCTGCATTTCTCTGCGATGACACACTCTGGGTGCACACCTGCCTGCCTCCTTGCAGGATGTGCTGGAAGGTGCAGACACCACAGCTGCTGAAGTCATCTGCCTCTGGTATGGCAACAAAGAAGGTGGCACGAGGCCAATTTATGCTGAAAGGTTAATCAGTTTTGCCGCCTTAGATTATGAGGCTACAGACATTCTACTGTGAAGAACAGCCAGCCCCACACATGGTCTCAGAGCCAAATTAACTGCTGCTGTCTAGTGTCTGTCACAAAGTATGTCATGACCCAGTGTCAACACAGAGGGGATTTGAGAACATGCCCTACAGCACTTCTAGGGTATCCTTGCTAGCACCATATATGTGTCTGATGCTCTGTGCAGTGGCTACCTGTCCTGGAGGTCATGACATCAGACAGTCCAGTGACACAGAGTCCTTCCATGAAAGTCTCTGGCCACTCCTGCTGGAAGGGCTATAATTTGCAGGCAGTCTGGGCTGAGGCTGAATTTGGGAGGAACCTGTCTAGTTCTGTGCTCAGGAAGCAGTAAATCTGTACACTGCTCAGCTTCAGAGTGGTCTGTTGAGGGCTGCAGAAAACTTGATAGGGTCTTATCTACTTACGGGGTCTTACATTGTCTCAGCACGTGACCTTTATCATTGGCAAGACACTTAACAAGGCAAAACTTTCATCTGATCCGTACGCAGACAGTCTTGCCTTTGAACATACTGACTTTTACTGCAAGAAAGGCCTTCCCAAAATTTTATATCTATGAACTAAATTTGGAAGTAAAGGTCATATGTTAACATAGATGCCATCAGTGTAAGGGCAGGACATGTGGTATAAGGGAGATGCTGGAAAATTAAGTTTTAAATCCTTTTCACTACATTAATTACTTTTGCAATCTGCTTAGAATAGTATCGAGACATAATAAAGACTAATTGAAAGTAGAATAAATAAATAAGCAGTAAGATAACTATTTTGGGGAGTTCGCTGTAAAACTGTTATAAAAGGGAAGTGAATGCCTGTGATGGGGCTTCAGTATCTGATTAAGAAACCTATCAACAGTCATTAGGTCTCTGTCTTTCCTCCCAAGACAAGAAAACAAAACCATTTATTTACTCAGTGGCACAATGACTTCTTCCCTAATGGTATTTAATGTGAGGCCTTTTTGACATTCTCTGATGATTTTAGAGCACTCACTGTGATAACTCTAGGTCTTTTTTCTGTATATCATAACAACTGATTCAGAGACAATCACTCTGTATCCCTAGTTAGAGAGAGTCTTTCTTTTTTCAAACCAAAAGCATTAACAGCCCTTATTTGCACTAAAATTCATCTGCCATATCGCTGTGCAGTTATTCAGATGAGGTCTTCTCTACCTTAAATGAAGCATATTGCAATGCATACAATAATCAAGCTAATCCTTTTGCATCTTTGTACAGAGATCATGTAAAACATAGCAGAATCAAAGATAAGAATTTACAATCCAACACACACTATGATCATTCAAAAGACTAAACATAATGTAACTAAGAAATATCTCTTCTTCTTTCTCTTTTCTTTTTCTCTCTTTTTTTGTTTCTCTCTTCTTACCTGGTAGATTTCTTTATTTCACAGAATGTGGCAGAAAAGGATTTTATATTCAAAAACATCATCAAGTTGTACTCAGTATGGTCAAACATTTCAAGTTTAATGAACTGTATTCCTTCAGCAACTTCGTATGGAAAAAAATTAGAAATAAACCCTTCTCTATTCATTGCAGTGTCAGAACAAACATAAGGGGTGCTCATGAGATACTGTATTTAAAATTTAAATCCCTATAGAGTTCTCAAAAAATGTATATTACTGAATACTGATAAAACCAAAGCATTAATCATAATTGAATTATTCAAAGGATTTTTATATTGGTAGCACGATTTTTTATGAGGAACTGTTATCTTGTAAATAAAGATTAAAAATGCTCTAAAGTTAACTGGAAAATAAGGGATCAGTCCCAACAATGAGTGAAGGAAACTGTCAGCTGACCCCATGCTGTCATGCCCCTGTCAGGCAGCTGCTATTCCTGTTGCAGGAATGCTTAACAGTGCTGATTGCTCTCATGCAGTTCATGCTGCCCCAGAAAGCAGAACAGATATGCTGTTATGGGGATCAAGACAGTGACTAGGAGATGAGTTTTTCCCTCTTCTTTTATTGAACAATGTTGTAATATAAAGAAAAAACAGTTGTTAAATAGATTAGAATAAATTCTTGGCCATACTTATCACGATGTGTTAGGAGATTCAGTGCTAACACAGCCTCTTTCCCTCTACTTTCTATCTTGGCTGCCTAGCTTGTAAATTTGTCATGCAAGTTTCTTGGGTTTTGATAATTTCACTTCTTACGACAACCACTGAGCAGCTCTTTTACCAAATTTGCAGCTATACCATTCTCAGTTCTAAGGACTTCCAAATCAGGAATCACTGGAAAAATTCCATAAATGTATCAAATTCATCTGAGTCTCCCTCAACAGCGGTGTTGGTCCTGTGTCTCCTCTCTGGGCCATTTCCCTGTAGAGGCCTCAAACCAGAGGCACTGACATCATAAACCTGACAGTATATAATCTAATTCTCCTTAAATATTTGCTCAAACCAGCAGAGGCTATGGATATTCCCACCAAGAATGTCACCGTCTCCAACCAAATAATCTCTCAGAAAATGGCAAATGTCCTTTATGAATTAGTGCAAGCACTGCCAGTGTCAGCTATTGGACACGGCAACCCCTATACACAGCTGAAACCAAACTGTGTAACCATTATTTATAAATCTGTATTCCAATGTGGGTGTTTCGATATGCATAGGTTCATTACATCCACAGGCAGCATCCTTGTCTTAACAATATACTACCCTGCACAGTGAGCTGTCTACATGTCCATCCAAAATCTTTTTACAATGGAGCAAATACATATAAACTCCTTTCAGTGGATTAGAAATCACAAACACTCACTCATCCTGTTCCTGTTCTGGTGGGGGCTACATGCTGGCTGTGTAACTCTTTGCCTGTAGGAAGTGAAATGGCGCTAGGGGAATATCTGAGCTGCCTTCACCTGAGAATGGTAGGAGCAGAGACTGCCCTTCCTCAGGCCCAATACTCTGCATTGGATTTTACCTTCTCATGACAGTAGGTGGTGGATTAGAATTTAACTCTGGAGCATACACAGTGTATTCACAGAGGACCTAAACTAGACTTCCGCTTTAGGAAAACTGAAATCATTCATATGTGGACCCTTGGAATTTAACTCGTTCCTGAAGCCTGTAAAGACGCTGTCATAAAGATATAGCAAAAACCTCCTCAAACTGCTAGAAATGTGGTAGCTGACTCCATTCAAACAGATCTTCTTGTCAATGAAGTTTGAGTGACAAGTCTCACAGCAGCACCCATGAGATCCTGTTACCTCTGGCCAGTACAAAAGATGCAGTGTTAAAAAATCACTACCTTCATCACGCCAGAACATCTAAACAGCTTCAACAGGAGAATAGATTTGTCTTTCTCTTAGAGCATGCTTACCTGATGGACAGGCAGGGATCCTATATTAAAAGAGAAACATTCCGTTCTGATTTAAATAGCTTCACTTAATCATTAGGTAACTGTGAGATTGAATAAATAGATGCCATTTGGAATATAAATGGCAGAGTCACTTTATTTGTTCCCTTGTGGCAGAGTACATCTGAAAGGATAAGCAAAGATAACATATCTTGAAATTCCGTTCTAACAAGCAATAAATTACCCTGCTGAAAGCAGGCTTTCAAAGTACAATTTACACAATTTCTCATTCCAGCACACAGCCAGATGCCTTGAAGGTCATATAAGCCACTTTAGAAGCAACGGTAGATGGCAGGCTATGTAAATGGCCAATAATGAGACAATCGTGAATCTCCAAAAATAAGAGCAAATTAATTTTAGAAGAGTAGAAGTTCTGATGCTAAAAAGCATTTTTAATAATCTTCAATTTACTATCTAGCTTTAACAGTCTTCCATTTACGATTGATACTAGTATCAATCTGAAGACTCTGAAAGAATTTGTCATATAAATAAAATCTTTCAGTGGGATGAAAGAGCTGAACAGGAACAATCAAATGCTCAAAAATAAAAAGGTGGCTTCTAAATATAAAATCATAATACTTTCTACAGCTTTAATGATTAGCTTCTTTTTTCAGTTCTTTCAACTAATTTCCTACTGGGATATGCTCAGAAAACCTGGAGCTTCCATTATTTCCATGTCTAGTAGGAAAAAAATACAAAAATTAGGAAGATAAAATAGACAGAAAGGATTTGATTTAGACTGCATACATAAGAAGAGGGGCGCAGCTGCATTTCCTTAGGTAATTTTGGTATAAATAGCTGAGAGAAAAAGATGTGTTCATGTTTCAAAAAATTATCTTTCTGCTGCTGCAGTTAGCTGCTTCTCAGCTAAGAAGCAGTAACTGATTTTGTGTGTCTTCTTATAGACTTAGATAGTGGGAAGTAAACTGGAATCTCTTAAAGTGCCTTCTGGCTGACCACTAACATGAAACCCAAACAGAACTGTGACTGTACTCTTCTTGGTAGCTAGCCTATCTAGGTCATGGAGGAGTGAAGATACCATGCGTAAGGAAGAACAGAAGCTTCTTCTAGTTCTTCAGAGCATTTCCTTCTGGTTTATCACTACAGATTAAAAAAAAAAAAAAAACAAAACAACACAAAAATACCCAACAGCATGATACCCAGCCTATAAATGTTTGAGCCTGAACAACTTTCACACATACCTGCTCTGCCTACTGATAAATCCCCAGACTGAGGAAGTAAATGAACTGCCACTCACAAGAACTGTTCAGACAGGTCGCTCCCTACTGCACTTTGCCAAGTGCCCCATGTTCCTTCTCTTATCACTCATGTAACTGCCATGTAAATGAAGCCCGTACCCAAATATCCTAGAAAATAGTCTGATTAAGTGCCAGAAGCAGAGCTGTTCCTGTGCCAGAGGGAACCAGAAACTACAGCTCTAGAATTCCTCCATGAGAGATTATGTTGCTTGCCTTCCAGAAATTATTTTCTAAAGAATTTCAGTGTCAAGTGGTTTTTAAACGGGACTGTAAGCACCTCAATTAGTATTGCAGACTTTAAATGATCCCTTCTTCCCCATGACACAGAAACTTAGATGACTCACACCCCAATGTGATATGCTAATATAGTTTTATTTTAAAATATAGCCAAAATTCCTGCTAGTATAAAATCCACTGCAATTCTTCCTATAAGAATAAATTCTTTCCCTTTGAATCCGCTAGATGATAGTGTCATACAAATATGTCTTTATGTTACTCATTAAGAATGGGGTGAAGAGATATTATAATTCTGTCTATCCACAATGAAATCATATATTCCATGAAAACATGGAAGATCTATGTGAAAGGCCAATGTAACGGTTTTATAAATGTTGGTTTTATAAATGTTGGTTTTATAAATGTTTATTTATTTCATAAATGTTTAAGACATTTATCTGTCTTAGATTTGTACATGAGACTGTAAAAATTGTGAAAACAATGTTTTTTTAAAGGGTGTATTTAGCCTATTGAAATAGCAAATGAGCCATAAAGTTTTTATCTCGGTGGAAATATCCAAAGAAATGTTAAAGGAGTGGGGAACTGCCTTTACCACCTTCCTTTATTATATACCAACTTAGAAAAACACTGGAGATGTGACAGTTTAGGGAACAAGAGGGAGCATGGTTAACAATAGCTTGGTATGTTTAGTAATGCATGGCTTACATCAAACCCATTTCAGTTGTTGGAAAGGTCTAACCCAGTCCTGACACAGATATTCATAACGTGTAAGACATGAAACTGTCTAGAAAACAGCAGCTATGAGTCCTTTCCTTCTGTATCTCAGGAAGAAACACAGTGTTCCAAGAGGCCTTATGCTTTGACAGAATAGAATATAATGGAATAGAAGAGTTATCTATACAGACTTCAGCCTGGAGACATTCTAAATGTAACACATGGGAGCATTACCCTTTGTTATCTAAAAATGTCTTCAGATAGATGTATCTTGAATGTGTGAGTGATACAGAAGTAAGTATGCAGTTGGTTTTGCCATTTCATTATGCTGAAAAATTACTTTATTCTGATGTTCTGGCAGTGCATTAGTTTCTCAGGAAGACTGTCCTCACTTAAACTATGAACTTAGGAGAGAGTGGACACCCTTTTTTTGATCCACCTGTACCAAAAAATAAGAGCTCTCTGCCCTTAATTTTTTACCACCACCAGAAGATCCTTTCCACCACCTCATCGCCTGAAGCAATACCCTGTTGAAGTGATAGGGCAGCCACTGTAATTAGTTTCAATTAAAAATGAAATTAACCTGAGCCTTGTTCTGCCTGAAGGATGATGTCAGGGTGTACTCCTACAAACCAGAGCCAGCAGAATGGAGCATTTGAATTAATAAAGCAGTAATGAGCACCGAAGACAGTTACCTCTCTCATCACAAGAGACTTATCCAGACCATCTCTGCCAAAGGCTAGGAATGGGCACTGTGATCTGTGGCCAGCAGAGAGGCCTCTCCAGCTTCATATCTTTAATTGTCTACGCAGAGTTCTCACTTTCATTCAGTCTTGTACGAGGCAGCCTTAAGAGGAGATTCAGGATTTTGTAGACAAATTGTAACAACGGCTGCCTGCAACACTCTGCAGGTGGCAGAAGAAAACCCTGCAAACTTCTTAATTAATGAGAACAGGACCAATAGAGCAGTAGCTGAAGCTCAACACCTTTCTGCAGGGATTCTGGCAACAACTGTCTTCATTCCATGTTCTGGTTAGATGTCTAACTGGTGCTTTCTTTTGTTCCTAACGACTTAAAAACCTTGCTCAGATCTGCCTATGTCACATGTTGATCAATACAGCTTTTTAAAACTTCCCAGGGACATCTGCAATTCTAACCCAATAGTCAATGAGCAGAGACCAAGATAAGACAAGCAGTTCTGCAAGAATTTCATTGGGAGTAACAGAGACTGAAGAATAATTAATTGTAGGCAGTCATGAGTAGTAAAAACAAGTATCAGGAAATTCTGCATATATCATAATATGTACAGAAAAAGAATACTTTTCGCAAGAAAAAAACCCTTACTTTCTGAGTTGCTTACTCAAATTACCTGATGTACAGCAGAATGTATTTTGATTTAGGCTTTCAGCTGCACTCAGTCCTAATTTTGAAACTCCAGGTTAATTTTCATTTGTTTTAATGACTTCTTGAACAGAATAGATGTTTGTTGAAGGTACTTGACACTTCTGTGCTCTTTTTTATTTTTTCCTGTCTCTAAACAGTTATTGAACCTGATGATACATTTTTAAACTCTCTTAATTTCTGATGCCTTATCCTGAAAAGAAATCATATGGCTTAATTGTTTACTGCTCAAAATCCTTGTTATTAAATACCCTCTCTTTTTTGTTAAAACTCTTTCTGTCTTTATTGAGTAACTTTCATTCAAAGAAAACATCTACTACTTTATATCAGCTAGGATTCCTAACAGTCCAAGAAGCTCAGTTATGTACATTTTACAAGCGGTCAGTTGGAGCCCCATGAGACAAGATAAGCTGCCAGAAGATCATACAGCGAGTTGTCTCAGAGCTAAGAAAGAATCTAAGCCTCCTGATTTATCAGATCTGGGTTCAGGCTTTTCCCAAGTCTCATTAGCTGTGACTGTTGGACTTTTCACCCTCTCCTACGCTGTAGGGCATGTCTGCTTCTTAATGCCATCTAGAGATATAATGATCTTGTCTTTGACAGAGGTCCAAGACATCACTGATGCTTTTGATCTCTCTTCTCGTGACATAACACTCAGCTTTTGGTCTTCTACAACGAATCAGAAATTTGTTATAGAGTGCTAGGAAGGAGTACTTGCTGGGCTTTGCAGGCCCCTACAGATATTGGGTATGAAATTAAATTCCTAAATTTGGTATCTTCTGCACGTTTTTCCATGATTTCAGGGAATACCATGGTTAAAGTGTTCTTCCAGTTTAATGTTTCTGTAAGTTTTACTCCCATAATCCCTAGATAAAGCTCCTACTCCAAGATCTTAATTCAGGTAGCCATTCTGTTAAGTCCAGCCCCTCACACACACACACTCTCCACCTTAGTACATTCTTAACATTATATTCTTAATTGCCATTAGTTTCTATTTGATTTGAATTTCTGTTACAGAAAAACCATTTATTTGAGTCTGTCCTGAACTGGCTGGAAAAGAATATAAAATTTTGTAAAATTATATCCTTTTTTACTTTATGCATAGCTTTTTGCATCCAATTTTGCCCATGAAATGAGCCAATGCAACTTGCAAAATGTAAAAGTTAATAAGGGTAGGAAATGCAAGATTTAACATGCTATGCTCAAAAGTATACGCTCTTCCTTCTCACATGTTTTCACTTCTGGATTTGGGTTTCTTTCCAAATGATCAAGCATTGCCATCTATTACAGTTGTTCTAAGGCTTTGATTGATATTGCCTGTTTACCTCGCTTTGGTTAGTATACATTTCTTCTCTGCTATAAATAAGACTACACTACCATCACTATTGTGAAAGACCCACTCAGCAATAATAAATGCTATTCCAAATCACATTCACTTTCTCATTTCTTATTGAAATGCACATAATCAAATGCAGACTTTTAAGACACTATTTTTGAGATGATCTATAATCCAAACTCTTCTCAGATTAATTCTTCTTGACTTTTTCTTTTCAAGTCTCTCCTGTCATTTTTGTAAGAAATAAACTGCATCTATGTGGGAAGAAAAGAGAACTTTCTAATCATCATCCAAAGCGGTGAAGTTGTGCAATAGGAAGCCTGTGTTTCCAAATTATTAAACATTTTTCATTCTTCTTTGCCCTTTGTAATTAATTTCTACGACCATCTTATTTCCCTTTGCTTCTATGTTTATCATACTTTCATTATTGTATTCTGTTTTAAATTAAAGTCTTTGTACAAAGGTTATTTTCCTTAAATTTTAGCAGCTCGGCACACAGATGCAGTTAGTGATATAGTCTAGCAAACAGGCTGCAGTTAAAACTGATAATAGTTTAATTGAATATTGACCACTACAGATGTCATGTTGCTGATCTTCCCGAAGTTTTATGACTGCACCAGTTCCTTGTGCATTCACACAGAGGCAGTAAGCTAGAAAGGCAAGAGAGAAGCTTGGTCTTCATTTTTAAAGCATTTATGAGGCGCACTTCTTTCATAAAATTATAAATCACTATAACCAAAGCAAAGTGGCCATGATGCCTAACAGGAACAAGTGTACTGACCGGCAATTTTGCAACAGATTACTAGTAGTATTGACAACTGTTATTGCATTATACGTAGGGTTTTAATGGATAGGGTTTCAGTTTATAAAAGGAGCTTAAAAGAAAGAGAAAACCTTTTTAGCAGGGCTAGTAGTGACATGACACAGGCCAATGGCTTCAAACCGAAAGGAGGTAATTTTTTATTATGTGTGTGGCAAGACAGAGAAATTGTGAATGTGCCATTCTTGGAAGTGACCCAGGGCTTTGAGCAACCTGGTCTAGTGGGAAGTATTGCTGCCTGTGGCAGGGGGCTGGAACTTAATGATCTTGAGGGCGGCTTCCCACGCCAACCATTCTGTGATTGCTGTCACTGTGGGTCATCAGGCTAGACTTACAGTTCAGCAACTGCATAAGCAATTAAATTAGATTAAAGATTTGGCAAGAGGCTGACTGTAAACCTATTTCAGAAGGCCTTCTAAGACAACTAGTTACATTTCAGTTGGGAACAAGCAGTGGTCCTTTGAATGAATTTTAGGTCAAGTTCAGAGCAAGGTTTAGTGTTCGTAAGGATAAGAAACTGATAAAGAAAAAATCCACTCAGACCCAGAAAAGGCTGTAGGGTTGTGCAGTGCATTACAATCTATACTGTTCTAGACTCTCTCTCCTTTACGTAGGTGAAGGTCGCTGTGCTTTTGGCTACAATTAGGGTCATAGGGTTTGTCTACAGGCTGGTAGAGGCTTTACAGAAGCTGTAGCACCTAGCCTTAGAAAGGACTCGTGGACACTCTTTCTGTCTTTCTCTTTCTATGGAACGTGATTCACTCTGATCTGTCCAACCTTTCCCCATTATATAAAATTCCCATAACCTGACTGTGCTGTTCATCTGTCCGTTTACAACGTGGTTACACATCATCGCACAGCTGTGCCGGCAGCGCTCGGGGGTTGCGGGCGGGGGCAGGTCACGGCACCGGCGGCTCTGAGCCTCCGCGGCAGCGGTCGCAGCCCAGGCCGGCGGGCGGAGTCTGCTGCCGCCGCCGCCTCTCACCGCCCCCCGCCGGGCCTTCCGCCCGAGCCGGGCGGGATGCGGGGAGCTCGCAGGCGGCTCTGCTCCGCCCTGATCGTCGCGTACGGCCTCTTCTCCCTCTACGCGGCCTACACAGTGTTCCTGCGGCCGCGCCGCCCGGCCGCCGCTCGCCCGCACCGGGAGCGCCGCGGCCCGNTTGTTGTGATGGTGGTTGTGGTGGCGATGGTGGCGCGCCCGGATCAGGGCCGAGGGAAGGTTGTCAGGTGCTGCTTGAAATCACGAATTTCAGAAAATTCATCGGTCCTCCTACAGTTGTGCATTTGATCTTTCTTAAAATGTAATTCACGCTTTTAGGTTTCACAGATCATGTTGGCTTGGGAAACGAAGAGTGGAATCCATGGGATGCAGACGAAAGAAACGAGCTGGCTGCTTCCCGGCAGAGATATGAAGCTAATCTTAAGATGATAAAATATGCGAGATCTCACCTAGAACAGACCAGTCTTAGAGTACAGATTTGGGGCAAAGCAGCAATTGGTAAGCAGATGTAGTCAATGTCTATTGGTTATTTAACCTTTCTGGTATAACACTTTTCTCTGTTTCCTGATGACTAAAATTTATGTATATGATTCAATAGTACGTATATCTGTACTTGAAGAGTGTTAAGAAAAGGGTAGCTGTTACTCAAATTTATAGCAATATAAGAGTAGTTAAACTCCAGTTTATTTGTATCAGTTCCTTTCAAGGCTATTTTTCTGCATCTGTCAAGGAAGATGTCTCAAAATGGCAGAGAAACAGTTACTTTTCTAATCCAGTCTAGTTTACACTCCAACACCAGGAGAGGCATCTTACTTGCCTAACCAGATTACTTTTTTTTTTGTCCCACACTTCATGAAATACAGCATCACACAGTGAGAAATAAAGCATTTTCTGTATTGCAGTGTACTGCAGTACTGCTGCCACTGATAAACTTGGAAATTATTTTGTTGTGGAAGACACTGAGTTTCCTCTACACGAACTGGGAGCTCAAGCTCTTTACTGCCAGAGACATATCACTGTTCTCACTTTAGCTTTTTTGTAAATTGCCAGGTTTAAAGTGGAACTTCCATGTAGCATTGTAGAACACATAGGTATATTACCTGGTATATTACCACCACAAAAAATTGGTGCATTTCACAAAAGTTTAAGAGAAGTATGCTTGTCCTTAAAATGCTGATTAATATTTGCTCATTTTTAGTGGTATGTGTGCTGGAAAAAGTTGCTAACAGAAGCAGTAGTGTGGTATATCTTCGTGTGCTGACATTTCATCAGCCAAAAAATCCTTTTAAATGCCAGTGCCAGAAAAATTAATCTTAACTAATTCCAAGTCATATTATGCAAGAAGCTCTGACATTTCTTTCCCAAGTTCTTATGTTGTGATGCTTTTTTATTTTCCAGAAATAATTTTGTTAGGAGTGTAGAGTAGGCAAGATCTGTACATTCATATTCTCTATCATTTCTTCATTTATGTAGGTCTTTACCTTTGGCAACATGTTTTTGGAGGGCAGCTTGAGCCAGCTGATGGGACTGCACAGTGGAGAGAAGGAAGCCAAAAAGCAGGAAAAACGTATTTCAGGTGTTGTTCATTATGTTGATTTCAATTGTGTAAACTTTAAAAAATAATGCATTGGAATGTTAAACTACATGATGCACTGGTCAGGTGCATTATTTTGCCTATCGCAAAGTTGTGGTTATTTTTGTACAGTTGCAAGTCCTTTAATTTTGTTGTGTCTTCGTAACTATGAAATATGCACACATCTTCTCATTCAAAATTATTTATACATGGAAACACATACTTGATGAAACTAACCAATTCTAGTCCAAACACGTCACTGTTAAAAAATAGAAAACTAGGGAGCAAAAATAGGGAAAGACTTACCAATGCAGAGAAAAGGGCAGCCAAGAGACGTCAGTGGCAGGGTCAGGATACAACCCCAAGAAAAGTGTTAAGAACTGGGGTTTGGGGGCTTATGGTTGACAAAATCAAGCATGCATGTGTGAGGCAATATGTCTCCTGCTGTTTGGTTTCTGCTGTATTCAGGGGAAAGGGACTTGGCTCATTCATTCATTCATAAATAGGAATATGTCGAAACTGTAATTTGTTTCTGTTGATAACAAAGGCCATCTGTGAGGCCTAGCTTCTGGTTAGCTACTTGATTTGCAAACCAAAATTTTATATGGAAGGGAACATTGCACTTAAAGCACTTTTTCCTTTAACAGTGGTGTTGTTTGATCTGTGATCATGTATGTTTTAGGACTGTTGTCAAATGTTTTATATTATTCAGTGAATGATACAGACTTTTTCTCTGAGTCCCTATTTAACACCACTGTAAGGCTTTCTGTGAAGATATAGTGAAAGCTGGAGGTCTATGTGGCCAGTTAGCCAGGCTGCAGAAGTAGGTCTCCTGCAACATTTAATTACTTCCACCAGGACCCACCTGTTAAAAAAGTTTTCTTTTAATACATAAATTACACACTTAAGTGAGTTTAACTTCTGAAAAGTGTGTTGCTTCAGAAGGCGGCTTTTTCCTTGCACAATAAGATGTGGTTCTAGTTGGAATTTGAAAGTAGTGTTTGAAGTAAACATGATTGTGAATTGAAAAGAGGTTTTAAGTGATCACAAAACTTTTTTTAATCATTTTGAATTGTTTATCAAAGTATCTAACAGTGAACATGGTACATACAGGCCATAGAATCTTTTCAGAAGAAATAGATGAATTTATGTACTCTTTAACAAAAAAAGCTATATTCCTTGTCTGCAAATAAAAGATGATCCTACAAGTTTAGAGAATCAACTATGAATGATGCTTCTGTATCTTGGTAGTTTCCTTGACAGAGCAATAGAGCTTTCAATTCACAACTATAGAGAAAGGATACAATGCTTTCTTTGAATATGGACCAGTGCCTGCAGTGCAGTCTTGGTGGCAAAAGACTTTGTTGTTTCCAGAGTTAAAATCTCAGAAGCTGTAGAAATCCATGCTACTCTGCCAGATAGGTTATCTTCTTGGTATTGAACTGTGCGTTTCTTTCAAGCTCTTGCTTTTCACATTTATAACATGAAAATAATTTGTTGTACTTAATGAGTCTGTCACTTGACTGATTATGGTTACTTTCTTTCTAGTGTGCCTGTTTCAGATGATTAATAACCTCACATGTTTCTTTAGGGTTTGCATCTCTGAAAGCAAGACTTCCATACTTGCATTTAAATATCTTCTTGTTATGTCTGGATGAACCAGGGGTAATCGAGTCCTTATTTTAATTTCAACTTGGATGCTAGATTCTATAAAAATATGAAGCTTAAGTTTAGTACCAACATAACAGAGGTTAACTTTTGACAGGCTGGTAGAAACTTGTTGTGCAAAGTATAGAAAACATGCAATATATCTGTTCTTTTAACAACTAGGTTTCTGAAATGAAATAGCTACTTTTTACTCAATTTGGAAATATTAGTTTATGTTGTGAAGAAGAATTACGTGATTTTGGCTTCTAAATTGTTATAAGATTTTCTAGAATTGTTTGCTGCCTGGCTGAGGTAAATTATCTCCATTTGATTACTAGATGAGGCTAGAGGGAACTAGCTGAGGTGACATATTTGGAGAATATGTGCTGCTCTGCAGTTTTCTGTGGTAAGTCTAATGATTGTTAAAAAATAGCTCTCTGGTGAATGTTTTTAAATACCAAATCTAAAGACGCAAAAATGCCAAAATACCACTTGAGCACAGTTGCATGAATAAGCCCATGATGTATATTTATGATGGAGAATACACATAATTAATATAGATTTTGATGGCTTCACATTTTCACCAAAGAAGTTGCCTAAAAAATACAGAAAGTATCAGCTTCTGCATAAAATGCAGTGATGTTTATTTAAACACAGGAGTGGAGAAGGAACTGCATAGCTGTGGATTTTAGTAACATCTTGGTACATTCATACAAAAAGCAAGAGAGCAGGATTTAACACTTTCTTTGGCCTGAAGCAAGTCACACCCTTCTCTCCTGTCATCTCAGAAGATGTTGTAGTGCACATAATTGGTGGTAGCTGAAAAACTAGTAATACAACAGACCTAAAAAACTAGCCCTTAACTGACTCCTAGAAAAAAAACCACTGTTTTCCGCCCTCCACTTTTTCCTGAGATGTGTAACTTCTACTTCTTTGTAGAAGAAGACTTCTTTGTTCAGTCAATAATCTGTTAATATACCAGGTAACTGAAGAGCAGGAGCTGGCAAATGCTGGTTTGTTTCATTGCAGTTCATAAATGGCTTTTGCCAGATATTTGCAAATGTTTAAAGATTTAATGATTTTGCTACGACTGAAATTCTTCTGTTAAATACATTGTGCAAGACAAAGAAATGCTGTTTTATAACTAAAATGTTGGTGCTTACTACCTTTAGAAAGATGCCTCTTGTCTTATCGATTCTGCTCAGCAGAAACTTAACCAAAATAGGGAGAAAAGTAGTATGCAAGACTAGCTAACTGTCCCTCGTAATGGTACCAGATTTAGTGTAGCCTTCAGGTTTTTGGGAGGGCCTCTCTCTTGTTCAAATACAGCAATCTTTGGTTATTACTGCAATTAAGAAAATGTTTAACCTTTAGTGAACTTCAAAGTGCACCCTTTTTTGAAAGGTGGTTGATTTACACACATTTTGGTGTTTGAGTATGGTACTAGTTCTGATTTATTGACAAAATACCTTATTTAAGTCCATCTCTTTTTTCCCGAATAAAAATGAAAGCAGCTTTACTCCTGTGCCAAGCAGTAGATACTAACAACAGAAGTGGTTATAGTTGCACAGTAATTTTGCAGTATATTGCAATTTACTTTATTGAAGAAAAAATGAATTCTGGAATACATACTGTGTAGTAAGACTAGTTAGAGGATTAAGGTCATTAACTTGTCTTACTTTGTTTAGTGTTGTATTTTGGTTTTCTCAGCTTCCTCACTGGCCCATCTGTGGTTCCCGGCTACTTCTCGGTGGAAGCGGAGCACGTGGTGCTGGTGCTGAACGGGAGGGAGCCGGCGAAGGTCGCCTACGCCACACAGTGGCTGCACTACGCGCGAACGCTGATGGAGAGCCGCAAAATCCAGCACGTGGCAGTGGTGCTGCTCGGGAACGAGCGCTGCAACAACGCGTGGATTCAGCCGTACCTGAAACGAAACGGGGGCTTTGTGAATCTGCTCTTTGTTACATATGACTACGCGTTCGTAAATGAAGAAGATATTTTCCAGTGGCCTTTAGGAGTAGCTACGTAAGTGCTATAGACAGAAGTTACGATTGATTATTTAATTGTTATGTGTGAGGTATGGAAAATATGACTGAGTGTTACTGCTAGTGCCCAAAACAATTTTAAGTAAATTGCAGAACATGATCCTATCAATCATTTTCTAAATCAGGCATTGGAGTCTTTGAAAGTTGCATTTAGCAATAAAAATTATAACTGTAAAAGAACACTAGTGTTTAGGAAGCTTTAAGAACGTGAACCTGTGTCTCCTGAGGTATTCTATTTATTCTTTCTTCAGTAGATTTGCTCTTGAGTTTTATCATAACTGCAGATGTAATATTTACCAGTGATATGGAGATTTAAAAGATACTTGTGTAATGAAGTTGCAGATACTATTTGTTCAGGAAAGGAAAGAGTACTTTTTTTAACATCCATTATGACTCAAAAAACTTCTCGTTTGGAGTTGTTATACTCCGGTATCACAGTAGTATAAGCTGTCTTAACAACTTGCTTAAAAAACCCATTTTTGGTATACTTAAGTGATCAAACTATTTATGTGGAGTAAAAAAAGGTTTGGTTCATCTACATGCATTTTTACTTCTTACTAACAGAGTTGACAGTGGTTTGGCTACTTACCAGGGTAATAGTAGCTGAAAGGAATATAAGGTTATTTTCATATCTTGTGTTGAATTTGAATTCAATATCCTGTATTGATCCAGTCTGCTCAACAAGCTGGAAAATTGTATAGAGTTTTTTTTTATGCAGCTTGAACTTGTTCACAGTGTCTCTGAAATATGCTAAATTTGGATTATTGATGGTGTTGATGGAATTGATGGAATTGGGAGTTCCTAAGTGGAAAGAAGCTGAATTTTGAGATGCAGATATTAAGGTGACAGTTAAGAGAAAGCACCAACACTTACAGCAATAAACTAGGATGCAAAATTGGGTGGAAGAAGATAAACTGGGTATCAAAATGGGTGTTTCCAGCCCTTGCACACAACGACTGTGAAAAACAGGGTTAAAGGCATGAAAATGTGCCAGATTTTCCAAGTAAAGAAAGAAAATGAAGATGTAGAATGATGCAAAAATATTTGTCATGAAGGGACAAATGAATTATTAGAAACTAGGTGAATTAACGTTCATTATGCAGGAGAAGTATGAAGAAAGGACTGCTCTGTACAATAAGCTATTTAATAGCCAAAAGATTAGATTATTGAAGTTCACTCAGATTAAAGAGAGATTTTGCTTTGAGAGGTTACCAGTGGTATTTTCAGTTGTCAGGCATATCCAGAGATTAAGGTAGGTGAGATTTAGGTGCCATATTTACCATTAACCTGGCCATTTCAGTTAAAACTTGTGGTTGCATCCAGAACAGCTTCTTTGGAAAAGCATGTTAGCCAAGGACATTCTGCAATGCGTACATATAATATTTAGGATGTTAAAAAAAGATAAGTATTCTGGAAACTTTCTGAAAGGAGTGATGGGGGCAAAGGGAATAAAGTCCTACTTTTGGGACAGGACTTGAATTGAATTTACTTGTGGGTGTCTGTTTAGATGTGGACTGGCAACAAGTAGGTGGTTTTAGTCTTAAAATATGATGCAGTGAAGATGAAATGCTGCAAAATGTTTTCCTTTGATATAGTTGTCTAACTTATACATTGTTTTTACAGCTACAGAAGTTTTCCAGTTGTAGAACCCAGCTGGTCAATGCTACATGATCCAAGATCATATCTATGTAATTTCTTAGGAACAATTTATAAGAATTCTTCTAGAGAAACCCTAATGGAAATTCTGAAACAGGATGGGCTTGACAAACTTTGCTGGATTGCAGCCAGAGAACAGTAAGACTTTAATTTACTTCCTGAAAATATTCAGACTTTTTTGCCTGGTTCATTATTACCAATCTTTTCTTGAGTGTTAAAAAATAATACAAGTAAAAGTAATTGGTCATGAGGTGAGGGAACATTGCTGAGACTCTTTGTATAGGTCATCATAACATAACAGCCTTTCTGTTGTTATATTTTACATAAAGCATATTTTTAGATCTGGTATAGAAAAGTCTCCTATATGTATAACCATTAAAGACCATCTGGTTTTTTCTTTCAAATATTTGATTATGAGAAGAAGCACTTGTCTTGTATTTTGTGGAGTTTAATGTCTTTAGTAGAAGAAAGAAGACAGACCTATTTTGTTGTGTTCCGCATGAGAGTGGATTTAATCTGTATAGCACAGCTGTTTTTGACTAACAAGAGTAGAGTTTTGATTGTATTTCTTAACTTCGAAAAGCACTACCTATAAAATGTTGGATAGCAGGCACAGCAGTGCTTAGGTAGACATCAGCTGCCCTGATGAAGAGTCTCAGGAGATGGATTGTATCTCTGACATAAACTCTTATGTCCTAGACATACTGAGGCGCATCAAGTAGATGAATTCAGGTTAAATGGATTTCTTTACATCCTAACTTTTGAAGAGGAAACCTCTACTGATTTAAAGTATTTGAGGCCAAACAAAGTCCTTAAAAAGTCCATTGAGTGTCTCCCTTTATGTCTGTTTCTAAACGGTACTGTGAAGTAAATTCTCGTGTGCATCATCCAAGTCATGCAGAAGATTTGAAGTGGCATTTCAATTTGTTTCTTACCCTTCTAAGTATTAATAATTTCCAAAAAGGGCCACATCTTACGGTCTATTTTTAACAGCGACGTTTTCAATAAAGTTTTAGAAGACACTTTTAAGAGAAGTTAAGACTGTGTGTCTAAAATAAAATTTTTACACTGATAGCATTTTCAGTTTTATAAATAATGATAACTAAGCATATCTCTATTCTTCCATTGCAGTGCCTGTGGGAAAAATATTAATTTTCACCCCTTTTATTTTCCTAGGTGGCAGCCTCAAGAAACAAATGAAAGTTTCAAAAGCTATCAAGATGCCTTGCTGCAGAGTGATTTGACATTGTGTCCAGTGGGAATAAATACAGAATGTTACAGAATTTATGAAGCTTGTTCATATGGATCTCTACCCGTTATAGAAGATGTGATGACACCAGGTGATTGCGGAAATTCATCAATGTACCACAGTGCTCCACTGCAATTATTAAAAACCATGGGGGCTCCATTTATCTTTATTAAAAACTGGAAAGAGCTTCCTGCTATTCTAGAGAAAGAAAATAAAATGAGCTTACAAGAAAAGATTCAAAGAAGAAAAAAGCTTTTAGAATGGTATCGAAACTTCAAAGCATGGATGAAACAGAAATTCATTAATACTTTAGAAAATTCATTTTTGCCCAATGATAAAGGGTAAATTGTCCCTTTTTAAAATCTAGAATAGATGACAGCGTAATTTCCATTAACCTTCTGAGGCAGCTTTTACTCAAAAGTAACCTCACAGGACAGCTGCATTCCTTTTAAAGTCAATGGAATTGCTCTAAGCTTGGCCAAGAGCTATGTTTGGCCCTCCATCATTAATGATTTTCAGAGAGGTTGTTGACTTAATAGAATGGTACAAGGATGACAACAATTCTGTTACTATTTGCACAATTTCTGTGTTGCTGTGTGAACTGATAAAATTTTTTAAGGATAATATCTTTGAGCATGTGAATTTGGTAAAATCCAATGTAACATCAGTCGTGTTTGAAGAAAAGAGAGTGGAGGCTGTATGGTACAAAGTAATTTATTAGGTAGACTAAAGAAGAAAAGTATTACGACAAAATTGCCAAGTTTAGCATATTCTGGTAAGTGCTTGTTTCGAAAATGTGAACTGTTTGCTTGGTTGACATTTTATTTCCAAGAAAGTGACCATAAAGCTAAAGACTGTGGAATAAAAATGTATATTTCAAGGTAAAAATAGAGAACTCTTTCTTGAAAATACTTGATAGCAATATATTGCATCTTTAACTTCAGATATCAAAATTTATTTCCTTTTAGTCTTGGGCCATACCATTCTGCATTTCTGCTCTTTCATTACCTGCAGTTACAGCTGCACATTGTGAACACCAGGCCTTAGATGTAAATGTGCTTGTAGCTTATCTGATTCCTCAAAATCTGCTGAAACTCGTCCATGCCAAAAGATGGCAGAAGTGCAATACTGCATGTTTACAGTACTATGTGTGCTACAAGCAGTTTCAATGCTTTTCCGTTAAATGTAGGCAAAAGGATCAGTTGCTGTTCTTGAGTGTGTGCCGTTCCCTCCAGTATGTTCTGCTGAGCAGTAGGACTGCACACACACCACTGCCATACCAAAGGGGTGTAATAGCCACTTCTGTCTGACCACAGCATGACATGTGGGGTCATTCTCATGAAGGAATTAAAAGGCTAGTGCAACTGCACAGCTAAGTAGTACTCATTTGTGTAATGATACAGTCTAGTTCTGGAGTATGTGTCACACAAGAGCACGTCTGTGGGTAATCTGAATTGTATGTCTAACATGAACTTCTGTGACTTTTCATCTACCCATTTCGTCTGAAGAATCCTGCAGTTGCAGTACAATGCGAACATGCTCCATTCAGCTGAAACTGGAAGCAGAGCAGTGAGCTGATGAGCACTGCTTACACATGGACCTTCTCAGACCAAATTCATGATAAATTTCCAAACTTAGGATCTGAAACCCATTAGTAGTACACAGCACTGGAGGGTTAGGGGAAGCTTGAGTATCTGTAGTAATTATAGAAGCATGGAATGCTTTGGCTTGGAAAGGACCTTAAAGATCACCAAACCCCATGCCATGCATAAGGACACCTCCCACTATCCGAGGCTGCTCAGAGCCCCATCCAGCCTGGCCTTGGAATAGTTCCAGGGATGAGGCACCCATATCTTTTCTGGACAACCTGTTCCAGTGTCTCACCACTGTAATAATGTAATCTCACTGCTGTATTTTTTCTCTAGTAGAATCTTTATTTCTGAACAAGCTACAAAATGGCAGAACAATCATTTAGAGCAATGTTTCTCAACTTCTCAGCAGGAGATCCCTTGGCACTCCTGCAGAATTTCAAGAAACTGCAGAAAACAACTCTGAGAAGCCTTTACCAGTCAGCTGAGATTCTTATAAAAGAGGCTACCGCTCCTAAAAAAAATGTAGTGATGTGCAGGTCAAAGTCTGAGAAACAGTTCAGTGTATTACGTGGTCATCAGCAGAAGAAACATGCTGCTATTCATGTGTTCATTTCTAAGTAAACGTGTGAGTTTTTCCAAACTCATGGCACTTGTATTTTAAGGGAGGCTGACATGCACCAAAATTTTAGTAGAATTTCACTTTGCAGCTGCTTGCCTGCTCTGGGAGTTCAAAGGGAATTATTTTTTCTATTTAACCAATTCTTGACATTTCACCTTTTTCAGTCCAGCTGGAATTGGCACCATGAGTTTTTTCTTGTGTTCTGCTTCTAGTGCTAATGGAGCAAAACATCTTGAAGTCAAGGGAGGGATCCTAACATGTTAGGCAGATTGCTAGTGTTCTAATTGTTCTCTCATTCCACTGCTCAGCTTGCAGGAGAAATTATCAACTCTGCTCTGTTTAGATCCCGAGCTGAGCAAGACAACAAAGAAAGAATGAGACTAAGGGAGAAAAGACAATGAGGTTTGCAAGAAATCAGAGAGGATGTCTCACAGTGGTAGAGGAAACTGGTTAAAACAAGGGAAGTAGTTAAGCCACTGGCAAAAAAAGATGGTATGCCACATCCACCTAGCAGTAGGTAGTACCTACTGTCAGTGAGAAGACGATGAATTAATTCAGTTGTTCAATACTGAGATGAGAATGAATGCTCTGGTTTTGCACTTAGCCCCCTGGTTTGAGACTGGGATGGTGGAACATTGCTTTCCAGGCACAGAACAATGTATCTTGTAACTGTGTCTGGTGTCTCTGGGAGAGATGCACAAAACCAAGCCTGTCTGGAGTTGGAATGGCAACTGTAGCTCCAAATGCGACAGATTGCTAATTATGTGGTGTTTTGCATCATGCTTAGGTTGGTGTGTGGAGTACATAACTCTACCAGTTTTATTATCCAAAGCATTTCCTGCTGATGAAGACTTTACAAATTAAGCTGAATTGCCTTTCTGTAAGAAGAAACAGATCCAGCTTCTCACAACCTTAGTGTTACTCTCTCTTTTACATTATTCTGAGCCCATTAAGAATGGCTGTGAACATATGGCATAAATGGTTTAAAAGATCAGCTTCTAGAGAGCAATATGATTCCACAGAAATATAACCAGTCTTCATAACTGTTTGTAATCCTGCATAAGGACATGGCCTGCAAAGGATCCATTTGCTATTTGCTTACCATTCTTGGATATTTAATTTGTGATAGTGTATTTAAACTGTTAGGTTTACTGTCTTTCCATGGCTGAAACTTACACAAGGAGTGATACAACTGAGAGTTTTCTAGAAGCCTTTCTCACAGCAATTACTAAGTTTGAGTTAGTTTGTGCTGGAATCAGCAGTTTCTCTCTTGGCTTTCTGCCCTCACCAAAACACTTGCAAAACCACAGAAATAAAATCCTGTTACTTCTTGGCAGATGCTGCATGTTAGTAATAGCTGCTAACAAACTGGGCAAACTCAGGAGCAGCTTCCATGCCTAGTGAGTCCTAAAATAATTCCAGGAATTCTTCCTGCTGTGATTGGAAAAATGAAGGATGATTGAACAAGATTATGCTTATTTTGGCCTGTTCATAAAGACTGACATTGGGAGAGGCAAAAGTATTCCAAATGCAGTTCCAACTGTGCTGTAAGAAACTGTCGCTTCCAAGAAAACTGCCAGCATACAGCATGTTGGGACTGCCACTTCCCAATAGCTAAAAAGAGGTTTAATGTTTGTGTAGTGCTGTGAATCCTACACAAAGGGTTTGATGAATAAGATGAAAAGAAGAGCTGATGTGATGAAAATATGCCTGAAAGGATGATGTGCAGTTTGCATTGTATCCCAGAACTCCATGTTGGTTGGGTTTTTTTGCTTTCTGAGTCAACAAAGTTAAGTTAAATAGTTTGTATAATAAACACTTCAGGGATCACTCCAAAGGGATGCTATAAAAACTATGCTATGCAGCAGAAGTGACAATGGATCTAAAATCTCATTGCAGCACTTTATGTAGTTACAAAGAATTACATGGAATTCTTACTCCTCACCAGTCCATGAATTGTAACTGATAATCCTCTTGATAAAGAAAGAGCTGCTAAAGGTCCCGTTAACAGTTGATATTTAAACTATTTGAGTAGGTCAAATTTCAGGATTTCTTTAGTGTCTCATAAACAATAACCAGTAAATGGTTTTCAATATATCTTACCAATGTAAATTCCTTTTACTACTAATCTGAGCATGGAGGACTACTTTGAGTGTTAAAATTTCTCCACGACTCTGGTTTTAGAGTTTTAAACTCTAGTTTTAAAAGCTGAAAAGGCACTAGAAGTAAAATCTGAGAACCAAGAGAAATGCTAAAGAGAAAAATGTCAATGCCTACATACATGTTGGATTTATTTAATTCAAGAGTTTGAAGAGAAAATCCATCTTAGACTGGATCTACATGGCTGTAAAATGGTGAAGCAAAGATTTTCAAAATAGGTTATGTGTACCATTAGCCCCCTAGGGTCTGGTGGTTCAATTTGTCTACTATTTTAAGTGTCTCAATTCAAGGTCCCATAAAGAGGCCTCAGTCTTCAGAGAAAACTGCAACAAATGTGATAATCGAGAACCTGTTCAAGCTGCTGTAGTTCAGTACCCAAAAGCCACTGCCTGGTGTTTGTACAGTACCATCTCTTACCTCCTAATTGTGACAAGTGCCCTGGCAGCACAGGTGTTGGTATTCACATTTTTTCCCTGAACACTCTTGGAACCTGACTGCAACTCCATGAATGCTGCTGTAGTAGAATGCGAGATATTTCTGATCCATAGCCCCACAGCACAGATGTGTTTCATCAAGCAAGCTATGAAATAACATGACTCATTCTCTTAGCCAGTCTTACACCAGCTTAATCACACAAGGATAGCTTGAGGTAAGAATCATCAAATTGCTTCCTATATTCAGCAGTCCTGTTTGACAGAGCAAAATTTCTGGATTTCACATGACAATATTCACCATTCTTATAGTCTTAATTTTTTTCATCTTCAGAAATATATCCTTTGTAGCTTGGGCTGCATTTTAAAACACACAGAATTGAAGTATTACACACAGTTTCATTAAATACGTGTTCGCAGAAGATATGAGATGCAAAGTGAATGCATCAAACAGAAATGAGTCATTCACTAAGATCCAGATGAAGACACAACCCTTTGAAAGAGAGCAAGTTGTGCAGGTGGCCACAAATGAAGAAAAAAAAATCTCTGAATGACTGAAATTAGCCTGATTCTTTCAGATAGGGTAATTCAAACAGCTCCAAACTGTTAAATATCGTATTTTGAAGTTTGCTATATCAAAGGGGTTTTGTTCAAGGCCCAAAATGTAAGGTTTCTACATAAGTGATATTTTCCATGTTTTTTCCTCTGCAATGGAGTTCTTTTCTAAAGAACAAAGGTAGTCCACGGCCATGAATGGAGATCCACTTTAAGTAATATTTTCATAGGAGATGCCGAAACATCTTCCTCTGTGGCTGCTTATTTAATACATTTTCATATTTGTGACAACCCTTGTCAGCAATGGGGCTACGACAGTGCTATATGTTACTGCACAAACTTCTCCAGGATGTGAAATAACCTTGGTGCAGGCCTTCCATCCAGCCTGGACACTGCCGCTGCCCAGCTGCCATTTCAGGGAACTTCTGTGTTGAATCTCATTGCTCTTACTTTTGACAGGGGGCTGGGGGCAGGTGGGAGGGGATGGTAATAGGCTCCTGGGGTATTTACCCTCATTCTGAAGTGGATAATTAAGGGTGTCTCTGTTTCCCCCGAGGGGAAATGGAGTGTACTGATTAATTGCTGAAGGGATTTAAATGGTGCTTCACACTTCCTTCAAATGCCAGCATGGCTTTAAGACAACCAGTGACCTGTGTTTTCTGATATGCAGTCTTTAATTGCAAATCCCTTTTTGCCGGAGGGTTCAATTTATTAATTTAATAATATTTTATCAACCTCTGTCAATGCAACTCTTTGCAGGTGATTGTGGAGTATCATGACTGTTTTACAGTGAAAACGAAATAGTCTCCTAATGCTAAAATTGAAGACAATACTCCATCTGATGAATACACAAGCAGGGATCTGTACCATTGTGCCATATTGTACCAATTTTGCTTCCTTCCCCTCTCTAATCAGACTCTTGACTGTTTCTTCTTCCATGTCTCTTTTCTTTGCTGACCCCCTTTTTACACTGTTATTTTCAGATTAGAGAAAATTGCTTTCTGTCTGGTAGGGATATAATTTCCTTGTACCCGTGGAGAATTTCACTGGGTACCCAGTCTCAAAGTAGATGTAATTAGGCTGTTGTTGAATTCCTACTATAGCAAAACTCATGCTATTTCACAGTATGCTGCCAAAATATCTCTCCATGGGATATTATGTCTTCTAAGTGCTTGTTTCTTAAACACTGAGTCTGTTGTTTAAGATTTTTCTCTGTCTGTATTAAGAGTTCAGTAAAAAGGATTATGTTTGTAGGAGAAAAAAGAGGACTAACTTCAAATATCTCTTTGTTTTCCATCTTACAGCAAGGAATGCTCCTCATTCCCTGAATAAAACTTCATATGCAACCATAGATACCTGAACAGTGTCTGACACCAAAGTCTTGGACATTGGCTCGTGACTTTTGGAATCTGAATTCAATTCCCCCCAACATAAATTACCAAGGGCCAAATCCACCAGAGGATATTCTTATCCAGGGTAAAGCCTAAGGTGAGGCAGTTCTACTTAGATTGGCTGTCCAAAGGGCCAGTGCCGTCAACTACTGCTAGACAGCCTGTGGTGCTTGGCCTGCTCGTGAGCTGTGAAACACCACAAAGTGGTCCTTAAAACTGTTACTTTTTTTGTTTCTCAGTTGCAAATGCACATTCCTCACATGCAGGTAAACAAGAAGTTCCCCAATCCTTGTGTTGGACAACTATACATTTTGAAACTTGAGGAGTTTGAACGTGCTTTGCTCTCACTAACCCAGCAATTTCTACACGTGTTTAATATTTTCTGATTGTGGTTTTATATATTGTTCACAAATGCCTTTAAAATATCTTTTCTTAAACAGCTGACAACTGGATATAATACTCTTCTGTTTAATATTTAAATCAAGCACTTAACCTGCTTCTGGGTCTATAATCAGCAAGACATTTCTGCTGTTTATAACAACTACAGATCTCCCTCTATTTTTCTGTTGACTTTAATAAAAGTATTTCAGTTATTAACTGAAACTCCTTTGAACAACATTAAATTTTTTTATCAAAGGAGCATAGCTTCTCCCCGTTGAATTCACAACTACCAGTAACACCATCTCCCTCCAGCATCTTGATTGGTCTGATATTTCATTAGAGGCAGCTCTTCTCCTTCAGGGTTTTGAGTAATTTTGGTTCCTCAGACTGCAAGACTACTCATCATCATGGCCATCTTCTGCTACCTTCTGCTACAAATAGAGGTAAGAGATGATCCTGAAGAGAGATACAATTTTGTTACAATCTGACATCTTGGAATGACCACAGGTCACTGTGATATACCTATCTCAATATGAGAAGTATAAATCTTTCAAAAACTTTGTAACAATTTGTCAGCTTTTAATGTAGCAAGAGTAACACGAAGTTCATGTGACGTGGATGTTAAATGGCTGACTTAAATTAGTTCAGGAGGCAGATGACCACTCACTATTATATGAACTTGTAGCAACACTTGACAAAGAAACATATAAGTTGGTAAGAAATAAATACTACTGCACCAAATTGAAAATGAAGTTTTTTAATCACCCACAATCAAATAGCTGTCTGAGTTTTGGTGACCCTTTTTGTAGTGTTTTGTAGCTTGCATTTCACATGGATAGGATTAGGGGACAAGACTGAAGGAGGGACAGAAGGACAGAAACCTGAGGCTGCAACAGCATGGAAGAAATGAGGTCTGGGGACAGCAGTAGCAAGCTCTACTTTGACATCTTCAAGCATGCCCAAGGCAGTAGCTTCACTCCCTGCTGTAAGAAATTCAGCAGTGTGACACTTGTACTACCCCCCATGAAGTGTATTTCCTGGAAAGCATTGTTTCAATAGTCACCTGTGAAGTGACTCAATAATGTGGTGTAGATGCACTCCTGCTAGAGACAAAAGATTGCCATGGTTTGAGTAGATTTTACCTGAGTTTATGCCAAATATGCTTGACCTCCTGTGATGTGCTGGCTGAAAACTGGGTCCATAGGTTCTGAAGGGAGCTCTGCAACCATCTAAAGACAAAACTATATCTCACATAAGCATTCATCAGCACTCCCTGATACATCTGCATAGAGAGAACTACAGACATGGACACTTACTGTGTGTTGACCATGGCCAGCAGCTAAGCACCCCCACATCCTCTCATCGAGACAAGAGAGAAAACAGGAGGAGTGAAAGCAAGAACACTCATAGTTCGAGATGAGAACAGTTTAATAAACTTCTGAGAAGGAAGGAAGAAAAAACAAGTAACACGACAGCATTCATTCACCACCTCCTACAAGAGAACAGTGCCAAGGTAGTCTCAGAGCAACAACTGATTTGGAAGACAACCCCTCCATTTTTTAGTGCTCAGCATGGCATCATCTCACAGGAAATGGCCTTATGGACAGTTTGGGTCAGGCAAGGGGTCAGATTTTTTACTCACCCCCATCCTACTCACCAGAGGGAAGGGGCCAGAGTGGGAAAGAGAGACAGCAACAACACTGTGCAAGCACTGCTCATTAATGCTCAAAATATCAGTGGTGTTAACTGTTTTAGTAACAAACCCAAACCACATCATGGGGGTCACTGTGTAGAACATTTGCTCTATCCCAGCCACAGCCAATACATCTTGTGCTGTCCACCTTCCCCAGGCATCCTCCTTTCCTCTAATGATCAGTAGTTGCTTTTCATGGCTGACTTCTACTCATGTAATTTCAGGTAGAGAAAGTTGAAGAGCTTTTGCTTCAATGCTGTTACTATGTGAATTTCACCTCTGCCAGATGCGATTTCCAAGAGATTCTGAGGAGAAGCCATACTGGAATCATTCCAAGTGTCCCTCTTTGTCACAGTAGCATAAGGATGATGTCTTACCACATCATCCCTTGCTGTTCACTGGCAGCTGAAGCCACTGAGGCTGCAGTGAACATAATGGCATTTAGAGAACGCCAGTGATTCAGAATAGGCATTACTAACTTACCATAATGCCCTATGTGCCAGAGCTTTCGAGTAAATTCATGAAGAAGTAGTTCTGCACCAATTTAAATATCCCTGGTAGGTACAAGAACAACAAACTACACTTGGAACAACAAAGGAAAACTTAAACATTTCACATTAGGAAATCTTTGTGGTTTAGACTAATGAGTCCAGTTTATCAGTAGGTACATCGAACAGATGGATAGATTGTCACATGGGCAGCTCTGCAGACACCACAGGCTTGTATGTCCTTCACAGCAAGTATCTGAGGGAGCAGTGTGACCTCGAAGATGCCAGCTGTGTACATCCATTCCCTGTTTTATCATCCAAGCTTCTTGTTCCTGTTGTACTTACAGCTGGTGATTCTGATTCGTGCTTCTCCTGATAAAAGCTGAATCAGAAATGAGGAAAAAGTTCTTAGAGGTCTCTTGTTTAAAATCACATTTAATTTCTTTCACTGGAAGTAGATGAACTTCTGCTCACCCTTTCTTTCCCTCCCCTGCTGATTTTTCACAGAAAGAACTGCTTTGCTGGAGAAATAGAATAAAAACAAACTGCAGAGAGCAGAGCTGTAACTATTTTTTATTTAAGCAATAAAAAAAGCAAAACTGCAATCCTTAATTAAAGGAAGTTGAGACAACTATGTGGTTTAATGATCTGGTAGAACTCTTTTTATTCCAAGAAGAGCGACATTTATCAAGACAGGAACAATCACGGAAATATATCTTGTTTATCTCACAGAATGACTATTATCTCTTGAAAATAGCAGAGTTCTCCATTTTAGGAGAACTCCATTTTAGGAGCAGTTAGAGTTGGCTTCCCAGTCCCCTCTTTGTGCCCAAGTAAATGCATGTGGGGATTTTTACACAGGAGTGCTCTGAGAAGACATGGAGCTGGCCTCACCTGCTTGGTAGCAGATATTCTCCTTTATCACCCCATCCCAGTAAGTTATCCATGCTAGATAATAAATCGCAGCACTGTGGAGGAGAATTGCAAAGGGCACTGGGCAATCCTGGACTACTATTCTGTGTAGTTACAGGACTATCTCTCAAACCCTCCTTGGCTCAAGTTCTCTTCAGCTCCTTATCCCCCAGGCCATACATGTATGAGTTGCTCCCACACAGTAAGGTGTCTTCTGTCTCCACACCGGTAACATGTTCTCTGTCTCAGGTCCATGATCTTTCCTCAGCAGCAACTTGCTTATGAACGGGAAGGGGAAGGGACTTGCAGAAAAGCACCAGTATCCTGCTTTGTCTGGAGGGGTTCCCCTGCGGTGACCTGAGCAGTTATGACTAGTCAGAGCAGTATTACGCTCAGTTAAGATCATGCACAGACAGGTTAACAACTGAAGCAACACCTTGCGTCCTTAAATACTGTTTTGTCCTAAAAGAGAATTGAAATAGTCTCTTTTTGATAAGCATCATGCCTTCCTCAAACAGCAGGTGGCTGGAACCATTTAGTCAGGTTTGTAATATTCCTCTGATGATCACAATTACTAATGTTTAGCTCCTGGGAAGCTAATGAGACACACACCCATGGCATCACGAGCATTCCACCAAACTCTGGGAGGTACGTTCTTTGCCTTTGTGCTTTTAAGGAACAGAAACACGTGCCAACCCTGCCAGTTGGGTCAGATAGGATAAGGAGAGGCTTATTGCTGGAACAACTCTGGTTCATGAAGAGTACCTTCAGAACTGTTTTATGAATAGGACCTAAAAAGATGAAAATACACATCAGGAGAGAATTTTTTTTGCAGTAATCTTGTCTTTTTGGGAATCCCCATAACTGCTAGGATATTGGACTATCAGTTTTTCCACATGGGATGAGTAGAAAAGACACATTTTCAGTGGTTACAAGCTGCTATCAAGTAGGAATATTGAAGTTGACCTGGGTTTCTTTTTAGATTTTCAAGTAGAGCATTTCCATGATGAATATTTAGAAAAAAAGATGTGTAGCCAGGCCAGTTTTCATATGGCACCTTTTCACCAGAGGGAAATAGCACTTTATGATAAGGTGCTTTTCAAAGGAAATTTTTAATGTGTCTTTTTCTGGAAAGCCTCTCTCCGTACATATTTTGGTGTAAACCTTATCTAATACATATTTACATAATAAATTCAAGCCTTTTATTTCAGAAGGCTTTTGCAGATATCGACTCATCCATACAGTGGAATAAAAAGACCTGACCAGACCAAAAGTAGCAGATCTGATGTGTCTGCTCAATAAGGCCTGAGATTAACCTTTGTATTTGAAAACTAAGCAGTTAAATTAAACAGGAGAATGGCTGTACTGTTGACCAGGTATGCTCATGAGATGAGACACAACGAGCTATGAGGAGAGGAGAGCAGAGGACTCACCCTGACAGCAGAGATACTGGAGTTGGACACCCTGTGTGGGGCTTGACTGATGACAGCTTCTGTCAAGGAGGAGAGCTCTCCTGGGGTATGTGTTCTGCTAGAAAGAGCAAAGCAAATCATCCTATGTGAGGCGAGCAGATAGCAGAAGGGTGCTGAGGGGTCCCCAGGGCTGGCTGAGGCAGGGCTGAATGTATTTTGAGCTGAAAAAGAGAGGCTGTGCGGGTGGCTGTGTGCCATGGCCCTTCTGCACAGCCCGTGCCCTTGGAGGAGTGTGGGAAGCAAGGGAATATTGAGACCATTTTGGAGCTTCCTCTGTGCCTCTGTAATCAGAGGAAGATTAAAACCATTCACAGTCAGACCCCGTGGGATAGAAATTGTTGATGCAGCACAGACAGTGCTGGGGACATTCCTGACTCTTGATTTCCCTGTCCCAGTTTCCATTGCATCCTGGCAAAAAGGTAAAAATTAGCATCCATTTCACCTGAACTCAGGATGTCAAGAACAAGAACTGACCCAGATGCCAAGGAGTATAAAGGAAACAAAGAAATAATTTGCAAGAGGAATTAAAGCTTTAAGAACCTAAACTTTTGTTCCTTGGTGTTTTTCAGACCTGTAGGATGATTTGGTTGGTTAGACTAACAGTGTCCCACAGCCTGCTGAAGAAATACAGAGAAGGAAAATTGGAAATACAAAAAGGAAAATTGTGTAGGTCTCTGTGTCAAACATCAAATCACAGAACCACAGGATATGCTGGGTTGGAAGTGACCCACGGGGCCATCAAGTCCAGCTCTCAGCTCTGCACAGCACATCCCCAAGAGTCACACCATGTGCCTGAGAGCATGTGACCATTTCTCTCCGAGTCACTAACAGCTTGAAAATAAATATCCATGGTTACATCTGCTTTGTGAAGGCAGAAAGAGCCTTGCTGTTGATATTTGCCACAGATCAGTATATCACTTTGGTAAACACGACCACCAGCACATAAACAGCGGTAGGTAACATGCAGGGAGAAAAATCAGGATCCCTGTGAGGGATTTCAATGGGAGTAACTTAAACAAAAGATTCACAAAGCCGGAATGAAATCCTTGAAATTCTTCAGCATTGTGAATGATGATTTGCTAACTAGCAAAATACTGCATCCAGTATTCTAGTCTTGTCAAAACTTCATCTTGCAAAGGAGAGGAGAAAAGTCTGTGCAACAAAAAAGCAATAATTGTTTAGGTTACACTGGGTATTTCGGCCATGAACAGCCTGTTTGCAGAATCTTAGCCAGCTCTGCAGAGATTGGTGATTGCCCCAGAAAAAACTGTCTGGGTTTGGGAGGGTTCTAGCACTGCAATATTTAAATCAAGATTGGACCTTTTTCTGAAAAACACATTCTGTTTTAGTCTAAACTGTGAGACCTGAAGCAGCCATTCCTGAAATCTCTTCTCTGTATAAGTCAACAGATCAACTTAGGAGATCCATAGTGACTTCTTAGTAACTCTTAATAACTTAATGACTTAATAACTATGACAATTAATGTAGGCAAGTGTCATAAGTTACTGGTGATGCCATATGCCCAAGCACTTGATGTTCTCAGTGGAAACACTGTAAGCTAAACTTCAGAAATGTGGTTTAATTGTAATGCTTGAAATTCTTTATGTACATTTGCCTCTAGTAGAAGGTGCTCAGTTCACATTTTGCTGTATATGCTACATTTTACTAACAGAAGAACAATCTTTTCTAACACCCAGATGATGTGACATATCATGGCAAAAAAAAATAGAATTGTTTTCATTAGTAAGTAAGATTAATGAAAGGAATTATCCAGGGAGTCAATACTGTATTGACAAGTAATCCCAGAGACCATAAGCCAGCTTATTTACAAAAATAAAGGAGGAACTGGCACAGTGTCAAGCTGCTCTAGAACCTACACTCATCTGTCACTTGTTTTTCATCGTCTTCTTTTGACAGCTTTAATTTTTTTATTCCTAGTCAAGTCAGAATGTCAAGTCCCCAGAGATTTAAGCAAATATTTAGAAACTACATGCTCTGTTAAGAAAAACAACCAACTTTAGTCTGACATTGTAGGTTCAGCATTGTGAGGATGAACTAGTTATCATCCTGGTTGGGCACTGAGATGTCTAGATTTTATAAAATATCATTAAATCAACAACACATGATCTTTACTGTTACAGATGAAGATCAGAAGTTGAAATGTTTGAGAGAGTAGAGTAGAGTTGCTGGTTTTGGTTTTTTTTTTGGAAATGTTTGAGTAGAGTTGGTGGTTTTGTTCTGCTGGCAAAACAAGTTCCTGTGTCTATCAATCAACCAGGTCAGGCAGTTAAAACTCCAAATGCTCTTTCATTTGCCTGTAACTTTTGAATCATTGTTTTAGAAGACAGTATTATGCTACTCAGCACAGTCAGAAATACTGCCTTCACTCTTGTACAAACAACACCTGTATTTCTCATCGACTCTACTTCCTGAGGCATTTTTATCTTAATCCAGTCACAGGAAAAGAAGTAAAATTTTCTATGAAACACTCAGTTTGAGCTGTTTTGAAATAAGCAGGACTATTTTGATAATGGTATACAGAAAGTGAGCTTTAAGATAGCACCGAAATGTACTCAGATTCAATTCTTGCTCAGCAGGGTCTCTTAAATGACATTCGTAGGAGGAGAAGTCAAGTCACCCTGAAATGGAAGGAAAAATATTATGTCCTTTCTGGGAGAAACTTTTCAGATGCATTTCTTGTATCTTAGTATATTTAACAGTGCACTGATTTTTTTTAAAAATTATTTTTATTTTTTAATCTTGTTTTCTGCTGGTTTACTAACTGGGCTTAATGGATGAGATCAGAGAGTGCAGAGTCAGTTGGAGGAAAAGGATGCTTCCCTTAGCATCTCCAGCCCAGCCATGGTGCTCACAGCACATTACTCTCAGCCACTAAGGAACCACCACAGTACCTTGCTGTTGCATCTCTACAGAGGAAAAGCTAGCTGAAAAGCCACTTTAACATTACTATTTTTCAGCTGTATGGGATGACTTAGAAAAAATGCTTTATTTATAAGATATAAACAGAGAAATTCAGCAGATTTCCTCATCTTACAAATATTCCTCATGCTGTATATTTTTAGAGTTTAATTGTCTAAACCCCCTGTAAATTACGACAGGATATATGTAATCTACCAGTGACACACTTCAATGCTTGAAAGTCTTTAGCCTCCAGCCTTGGACATATCAAGGACAAAGCATGTTTCTCTTAGATCATCCTGTTCACTCCCTCACGGCTCACTGCTCAAGGGCCCAAACCTGCCCCCACTGAAGTGGAAGGCAAAGCTCCAACCTTAATCAGTGTTTGCAGAAGTTTAAGCCTTTTGGCAATGGAGACTGTTTTGTTTCACAAACAAGGTCAAATTAAGCACAGGGAAGAGTCTTGTTTGTGAGGAAGATTGGGATGATGGAGAGAGACCCATATTTGACGACAGTTTGGGGTTCTGCCAAAGCATCTCCATAATTTACAGATGCGAAGTACAGCTGTACTACTAATCCAAGCCTGGGCTGGCTTGTTGTAGCTGTTCAATTGTGCCAGCTCTCTCTCAGCTTCTGTCTTCAAGACAGATAAATTTGCATTTATGATATAGAGGTTGTTCCACTGCACAACTTTCCACATGGCAGGTGGTTTTCTAGTGAGATGACATTTTGTTCCTAATTAATGTATGCAGTCCTTTGTTCAATTGGTGATCAAAACAAGCCCTGACAAGAAGAAAGGAAGAAAGAATTCACAGCGTGAACACTGGGCCACCTTTCCTAACTATTTCAGACAATGACTTCTGAAGCTGATGTAAAATGTATCCTTCCTTTCTGTTCCTCTTACATCTGCTAGATTATGATTATATTGCCTTCCTCAAGATTGTGGACAAGGTGAGACCATTGGAGAGCAAGATGCTCTGGGTGACCCAATAGGCAAGAAAGCCTCCCTATTCTTCCTCTATTTCCTCAATGAATTTTCATTCTTGTGAAAATTAATGCTGACCTGCTGTGTATCATCAGAGAACTTACAAGTCCATCCATGGAAAAGAGATTTTGAAAGATAATAACCTCATGATCCCTCTTTGATGATGGAAACCAGAAAATAGTAGGTGGCAATAGATGCTGGTTAAATCAGTGGAGCTCTGGAAAGCCACTGCAAACAAGGTCTGCATCATTTAGAAGCTGGGAAAGTAGGCGTAACATTTTGCCTACCAAATCCTGACTTTCAGATGACCACTGCGTGGCTGGGAGATGCTCCTGCTTAGCACCACTCTCGTACAGCCTGTTGGCATATTTTGCGAATGGGGCAGGGGCACAGGCAGATGTTCCAGGAGCTTTTTATTATTTCATTCAGGCATCGGCCTCAGTTACACAAGAGACAGCCCCAAGTCTCTTTGTTACAGAACATTCTTATAAGTTTTTTAGCCAACAGCATGCTTCTAAAGTTTACAGACAGATACTTTAACAAATCAGTGAAAAGCACATGTACACCTGTTACAAACAATACTCACTTGTATGCCTTGTAATAACAATGCACAATATTCCATTATTAAGCTTAAAACTTAACTATCTTGCTAAGCATATTTTTGGCACCTTCAAGACTTCTCTGAGCCAAACCTAGAAACACTAACCCTTGTTTTATTGTCCTTGCTGTCTAGTTAATTGTATCTTCTTCTACCTTCTGGCTTTGCAGCTGCAGCTAAACCTAAAATCTTTGCTTTGTTTCTGAAACCTGTTTTCCCAATCAACCTGAAAGCCTTCCTACATTTTGCATTTCCCACACAGCTCAGTGCAGGCTGCTCATCACAAGCAATAGCTTCATTTTCTTTCCAGGAGCTCAAGGTCCACAAAGCAAGCTAGAAGTGGTTGTATATAGACATATGTTCTGGTATATTTTGAAGCTGAAGTGCAGATTAGACAGCATTAATGTAGACAAAGCCATTATTCACATGCGAGAGTGCAACATGACTATGACACAGCCTCTCTCCAAGCTTGTCAGGAAGAAAACACAAAACACCAGCACAGGACCAGGGTATCCTCAGGCAGCATGAATGCAGCCAGCCCCAGCTGTGCCAGGTACAGTGTGGGCCAGTAAATCATTTGACTCATGTTTAGTTTTCAGGACAGCAAACACATTACAGCCAGGCTGACATGTCCTCGGTCCAGGCAGAAAGCACACAGTGACAGCTTGGTGTCCTCCTGAGGCCAAAGCATTAACTAAAACTGAAGACAGGACTTCTGTGCCTCTGACTGCTGTTCCTAAATGGACCATTGAAGAACTTGTCTCTTGTTACCAGGCCTCAGCAAGGACTACCACTTAAGAGCATCAGCAGCTCAGGAGGTGCTTTGGTAAGGGCAGTGTAAATACCAGACACAAAGCATCCCCATTGCTCCTTCTGTTCCAAGGTTTGTTGCTTCCTCTGAACTGTTTCTCAAATGTGGAGTTTGCTTTAGTCACCTGGTTAGTGCCATCACTTCTCAGTAAAGACAGAAGGCCATGTGCTCCCTGCCCTGCCCTCTGATAACCACAGCCTATGCCACTCTGCCCCAAAGCTTGTAATTCCAAGCCAAACACTTGGAGGACACTTTGGGTACATCTGCACTGTTGCCTTAATTCAGAGCATCAGCCTGAAGCCTGCCAAAACTCCCTGCTCCCTAATTTGCTCTGTCTCACTCTGTGCCATAGACCAGAGAAAGGCGATTGCTGTGACTCTCCCAGCAACTCAGGTAGTCCAGCAGAGAGTAACACTGGTCCACAGGTGTATTCAACATCCCTGGGTTGGTGGATGCCCTGGTTCTGCAGATTTGTACCTCGCAGAGCTGGCTGCACCCCAGACTATCCAGGCCAGCAAAGCAACACAGATGTGTTGTCCTACTCACGGCTCCTGCACTGAGGCAGGAATGGCAGCTGTTGCAGTGATGGATATAACTTGATGCAATTATCAGGAATCCCAGAAAGTGGAACACACTTCCTTTCCTGCCAGGGGAGGATGGTCTTTTGTAACATGCAGGAAATGAAGAGGACACGGTAGGTGTATGGTGGGACAGATACGGGCCAGAAAAGGTCAGAAGAGGGATTGAACTGACTTTACAGACCTGGTGACTTGGGCTTATCACATGCCTGGAGAGGTCAAATGGCGGTTAGTGCCTGTGGTGGCACAAATACCCAGCAAAAGTGAAAATACACAGAGGGGAGGGCAGGGCAGGAAAAAAGTGAGTTGGATTCTTGGACAAAGGGGAATTGTTATTCATTTAATGCTGGAGCCTCTCCTCAAAGAGATTTTTTCTTTTTTTCCTCACACTACAGAAGGAAGTCATTAAAATATGAAAAGATGCTGCAATAAAGCATATACATCACTGTACACTCAATTTTAAAATCTACACCAATATCCTAATGAACTTTTAGCTAAGGCACAGCAGTCTCTTCTTCTTACCTAGTACTGTGAGGAAAATTTTCTTATTTGTCCTCACAGTATGAGGAGATAAAAAAGGAGATCACAATAAAAAAGGAGATCATTGCATGTGTTTGCCATAATTAATGACACCCACATAGAATGAGACTTCTGCCCCCTCTGCAAGCTGAAGCTTAACTTGCAGAAGGATCCTTTTGAACACAGTGGCACTAAACTTATCAGTGGCTGAGCACAAAGCATTTTTGTCTTGCTTTGAAGCCATTTATGAGGGTCTTGCAGAAAGAGTGACTAAAGTTACCTTTCTCCCCTACATGCTCCTTCATTACAAATTCCTCAAGGATCATAGAGAAGCAAGAAACATAATGAATATTCATTTCCAAAAGTTCAGTTAATACTTGTGCATGACAACTTTCAGCAGGCTTATGCAAAAGCACACTGGAGACTTTGCTGTGTGTGTGTTCATAAAGCCAAAAATATCAAGAATTCAGAAAGAATAATGGCTCTCTTTTTCTCTAAATTGTACTACAAGACCTTATTCCTCATCTACTTCATCTTTCTATCATCAGACAACTTTCATCTTGAGAAGATTACAGGGTACAGGGGACTGAATACAACATGCAATAAGTCTCAAAAACTTTGCATAGGACTATGGGTAGAATTGCCTCTCTTCAATTATTTTTATACCTTGAGAAATTTGTTTAAAGTCTATGTGCCGTCTTCTTCATTAAACTTAGTAACCATGCTGAATCACGCTTTTTTAAAATGTGACTTTTCATTTAATGCCTCATCTGCCTGGCTGGGATCAGTCCAAATGTCTGAACAGTATAACTTTCATTCTTTGCTTTCTTCTCAAAGTCAACTCTACTTTCTTCTTTTTGAGGACTGAAAAAAAAGGAACAAAATTACAGGTTCTGGTATTTTTTACTTTTTTATTACTTCCAGTAATAAAGGATTTTCAATTTTCATCATCTTAGCCACTTTTCGTGGTACTGCAAAATTTCAGACATCACAGCATTTTGAGCTGGGCTTCCATGACATGCCTACTACCACCACCATCTCCTCCATCCTTAGCAATGAGGTGGCTGCTCTGGCAATGGAGCTTCCTGAAGTCCCCAGCTGGAATCCAGCCATTTGGCATCCAACCCTTTGCTCTTCCAGCTCCCAAACAGGCAGGAGCCCTGTCCCTGGCTGATTTGAGGGAAGAGAGGTCTATGGATATATTGTATTGGTGTGGCAGATCCAAGCTACAGGCAGGACTCTAGAGGGACAGAGAGACTGACTTTGGCTTGGTGGTGGGGTAACTTCTTGGGGCAAAGTGCGACAGGAAGGTTTAAGGGTAGCATGACATTTGCAGAGGTGCAGCAAAGTGGGGATGGAACACTCCATGGGCCAGAATGCTAGAGCCAAGAGTAGTGGAAATGCCACTCCTGGGCTCTGCTCCTTAACAGTGTGTCGTCAGGGGGAAGGAAGGGAGATGCATCAGAGTTACAAGAGCCACCTCCTGCCTTCTCTTCTGGCCACCCCAGGAGCTACACAGTTTTACGTGCAGCGAGGAAGTGTGATGCTGGGAAGAACTGAACCCATATTGTTTTGAGTGAACCTTATTTTGTTTCACTCACCAGGAACTCATCTTGAAAAACAAGAATTAAAAAGACTTACTGCTTCATCTGATTTAAGATGAAAAGAAAGATATTTTCTGGCTGGTGTAGAAGAGTTGGACTTTGAAAAGATTTGAACAATTATGAAAAGCAGTATGAAAATATTAGTGTTGTGACAGGACACAGAGATTGAGAATGAGGTGAGGTCTCAAGTAACTGAATTGAAGTTAAATGGAACAAGGGCCCTGATCCAGCAAAGCCACCTCACAGGCTCTGTTCTGAAAATGAGCTTTGGCTGGGATGTTGTGATACCATTTAATGTCTGGTTTAATACCTTAGTGAATGAGCTACTGACGGCGGGATGAAGAGGGGAAATATGCTTTTCATAGCAAAGAGAATACAGAATATTGACAAGTAGAGAACTGCTCTCACCAGAGTGTAATTTTCTCTCTACTTTTGAGCCTGCTCTCTGTAAAAGGCATTAGCTTCATACTGCTTGGCAAAATCAACCACAACAAACATCCTCAGTTTGAGCTGTGCAATATAGGAGCTCTGAAATGTTCATTTTCGGAATAGTTACTTCATAGTCACATTATTATTTCAGTTGCCATGTTAAAAAAGGTTAATGCGATTTCTGGCAGTAAGAGAAACATCTAGATAAAATGCTTTCTAAACATTAGACTTATTATACTCCTTTCTAAATAGGAATATCAAGCCATTTCTTCTCAGTTCAAGATAAGTTGTAGCCACACATTCAGTGAGTTCCTGAGTTGACTCAAGATAACATAACATAGAAACTGCTAAAAATAAGTGACAGAGGATTTTCTCAATTTGCCTGGTTTTTGTTTTAAAGGCCTAATGGAAAACAAGCTGGTTGAGATTCTGTTTGCCTGAGGTAATCAGTTTTTTGATGTGTAAGGTATGATTATTTTTTTTCATCATAGTAAACATAGGGTGAGTAGGACTGTGAGCCTAGGCTTGCAAATTTTCATGACAGCTTTGCATACTGAAACGATTCATGCAGTGAAATAATGCTGGAAGTTAATAAAAGAAACACAGCTTATCCTGTCATCCAGATACTCTCCAAGATACAGAATCCTACAGCCTCTTGTAGTCAGTAAAATTATATCAAGTGAGTTCAGCAGTTTGGAGCACATAGACATAAAGACCTTCCATGTTGATACCCACTTTGCATGATTAACTTGTTTAACACTAAAGATAAATTAATCACTTCTTTGTTTCATTAGCAAAGTAATGAAAATACAGGAAAAGACAGCTCTAAATACCAATCTGGAGACAGGCCTGCCCTAGAAGAGGACTAAATCATTGGCCAGACACCTAACCTTGCTGCATACACACTTGTCTGCTTGATGGTCTCCTCCATTCCTGCTTTTGTACATGAGTGGTTTTGGGCCTGTAATTAAACAGAGGCTGCTTACTCAGAGAAAGAAGAGGAAAATGAAGGTTTAATGTCTAGAAGTTACATGCAACTCAGAATTATGCACTGCAGAAATTAATGTTGGATGTCTGGCCCCCAAAACAGAGTCCAACTCCTACAGCTTCCTATAGAATGCCCAGAGTTGGCCAGGTATCCCACTTCCTACTGACCACTAGAATGTTGGCCTGCTCACACATCAGTTTATAGCTCTCCAGCCTGATATAATTCATTCTCAACAGGCACAGCGCACTTTCATACCTGAGTTTGTACAAACTTCGGAGATGCCTGTCACAAGCCTTGGGACTCTTTTGCATCCTAAAAGCTTCAAGGCCAGTACATTATCTGACTCAGCAGCACTCAAGTCCTCTCTTGAGTTCTGCCAAGGAAGAAGCAGTTAAAATCCATCAAATATAAAATTGGACCTAAGAAGAAAAGGAAAATTTTAACTGCAAGGATAGAGGTCAATATGCTGTGGGGCCTTTGGGGAAGGTGCAGCTGCAGCTGCTTTATGTTCTTGAGGAGTCGGCAAAGCTGCTGCTCTGCAAAGTGAACCTGATTTAAATTGTTCCCTGCAGCTCCCAGAATTGAGTCATCCTCTTCAGTATGTCCTGCATTGGTACAAAACCTGTTCATTTCATCACCTCCAGATCAACTATGCAAGTAAAATGGATCTGACACACGATTTTAACTTGCAATTATTGTTTTTGCCAGCTTTTCCTAATTAGTGCACATTCGCTCTGCGACCTATTTTCAGGAAGTGAGCAGTTCTGTCAAGCCTGGATGATAAGAACCTGTGTTTTTACTTCTACAAAATAATGTAAAGCTCATCTGTAACTTCTGGATTCCCTTTAGCTGCTGCTGCTGCAAAAAAGTTATAGGTACAAAACAGGACACTTATTTTCAAGGTTAAACCTTGAAAGTCCTCCAAGTCCTCAGCACCGAAGACATTTTTAATCAGAGAATCTCTTCTCTACTTCATCTCCACGTTATATCTATAAAGCAGATGTGACTCTCCCACCTCATTCCTCATCAGTCTTGCTGCAGAGGAAGACTGGCTCTCACTTTCTCTCTTGTGGTCCTGCCTGTTTGTTCTTCTGTGAATCTTATTATCCGGTCTGAGCACTCACATGTTGGAATCCAGGAAAGTCAAACAGCTTTCCCTGATCTTTTCGGGACGAGATTTATCCCTAAAGCCCCACGAGAAGGCTTAGCCTATGAACTAAGCCCGTGGGAGCATTTACCCCCACTTCTGGGTGAGCTGAGAGCACCAAAGAAATTAAGAGATAGTTGTTTAGTGCACCACAGAGAATGTGTTTGTAGTTTTAGATTTTGCTCTCTATATTAATATAGAGACAACATGGAGAATTCAGGGTGTTGACTTCTTCTTCTTCTTCCTTTCTTCTCTGACCTAAGCTCCTGTGATTTGGTGATTGGTAGAAAGAATCTAGTGTAGAAGAAACGTGTTAACTAGGATTAGTAGTTATTGGTACACTGTTGAAAATATCTTACATTGGAACAGTTAATTGGGTAAAAAGTTTTTAAAACAGTCTGTACTAAAGGTCTTCTGGCCATCTTGCAGAGCGATTCTGATTGTGCTAAGCTCAGGCAGGAGTGGCACACAGAAACTGAGATAAGAACTTAATAAACAACATGAAGAACAGAAGCTGCACTTGTGACTCCTTTCTTTTCTGGTATGGAGCCTTGAAAAAGAAGAAAAAGCAGCCTGGCGAGGGGCAGCAGGCTTTTTCACTCACACAAGTTGAATGACTGGAGCAGAGACTACTTCCCTGGCTGGCTGTTGCCTATGAACATAACTAGAAACACCTGGTCTGGTGTTTCTAGTTATGTTCTTGGGCTGTAAGAGATGTAGCTGTGAATTTCCCAGGCGATGGCAGGTGTGATTTCTAAAAGAGTACTCCAAGACACCACGCACACACTGGAGAGCTGAGGAGGGATCCCAGGCTTATTCCCAAGCCCGTGTCTTCTGGCCTACATAAGGCAGCTTCCAGAGAGCACACTGGATTTCCTGGGCAGTCGCTTCTCCGCACACACTACGAAAGGGAAGAGGACAGCTAGGACTGCATTTGGCATTATGCACTACAGTGCTTGAGTTGTAGGGACTAAAATCTTACACTGTGAAGCTTTTCAGGTCTTGAGCAGTCATAATGATGAAGCACTTTTTGGAGCTTTTCTCTTATTATTAGGCTCTTAGAGTGTTAAAACAAGAAAAGAGCCCAATCTCAATAGGAACTTGGGACCATATATAAAAATAAATTAATAAAATACAATTGGGGTTTCATAAAACAAAGAAATAAGGTAGAACTGAATACCTATGTACAAGAATTCAATTCAAAAAACTCTGCAGCCATTGGTTAGTAATGCTGGAGGCACACTGCCTCACTAGAAACTTGCCCATGCCAATTGAAAATTTTTGTTTTGTGTAGCTCAATTTTTCCATGCATCTGGGATTTATTGCCTACAAGCAACTAAGCATCTATTTAAATCTAAGTGGTCCAGTCCAACAGGCTGTCCCAGAGTTTATTTAAGGCCCTCAAATATGAAGGAGTCCACAAAACAGTCGTGAAATTGTGACACCTTTTCTATAACCCACCTTCTGGCACTCATCCCTATAAAAGAAGAGCTATTCCTAAATCCCTCCATCAAAGTGGGTTTCAATAGAGGCTTGACTCCCATATTGCAGGGTGTCCCAGGCAGTGTGCTTCAGGAGATTATTGACTCCTTTCCTTTCCTTTCCTTTCCTTTCCTTTCCTTTCCTTTCCTTTCCTTTCCTTTCCTTTCCTTTCCTTTCCTTTCCTTTCCCAGGCTAGACCTGCAAAGATGGATGACATTTACAATTTCTTCTCTAAGTATGTTCTTCAGAGAGGATAGTAACTGAAGAATGTGGATTAGACTGTGCATCAGCTCCATGACTTTGCAAAGTATTTTACCAATGTGGTTCACTCTTAATCTTTTTAAAATAGAGTGCAGGAATTACAGTTTACAGAAACCTGGAAATGCAGTATATACATGGGATCTAGCTTTTCAGGTGTACTTAGCTTACCTAAATCCAGCTGAAGGATGTTGTAAACTACTGATATGTGCCAAGATGGTCTGCATATTAGTGCTTTTCCTTACACAAGATGAAGTCCAAGCCACAGGAGAGCAAAACAGCCCAAATTTCTTGTCTCTGTGAGTAGAGAGATGTAAGCACATTCTGACAGAGGAAAAAAAAGAAGCAGTAGTCCTGACTACATGAAGGAGGCTTTATAAATTCTATAAATCCTGAAATATTCAGGGAAAAGAAAACAGGTTCTGCATAATTATTCTTGGACTGCATTACTCTAGTGTATGCCTAGGAAAAAGACAAGAAGCACAGAATGGTTGATTGAGGCAAGGCGTATTGATGATTCAGATATGGAGCTTTATTTTTTAATAAATGTCATTTTTAAAGCAATCAGGCAGATTCAGTGTTCTTAATTCTGTGTTCATACAGTATCACAGGGACACAACTGAAAACAGTTACTTTGCCAAGCCAAGAGACATGCAGTTGCCAGGCAACATATTATATACTTTGAGAACGTATAACACTGCACATGATTTATGTAGTGCTGCTGTTGTGGCTCCAGATGCTGATACCATTGTCTCTAATGCAGATTGTTACAGGCTCAGCCACCATCTATCTATAACCATCATGCTGCATCTATTCTTTGGTTTGCTGCCACTATCCATCAGCTGTAAGTCCATTTTTAAACCTACAACTCGAATCACTACTGAACAGTCAGTAATGTGAACAGAAGTTGATTGGAAAGGAGTAGTAAGAGACTGCCTTAAACTCCTTTCATTACTTTTCTTCTAATATCAAATAATCAATCTATTAATATTAAATCATCAATCTAAAAATTATTAATATAGACGTTGGGTTTACTGGTTTTGTGAAGATTAAAATATTTATAAAATGCTAATGTTACAAGACATTGGGTCCCAAGAAGCTAGAAAGATTTATGGGATACGAAAATCACACCAAAAATGACACTCAGAATTAGAAGTATTGGAAATCTCCCAAAATAATTGTTCTGTGTTTTCAGGTTCTTGTAAAGAAAGAACACATTTCCATTACAGATCTGTTACTTAGCCTGGACTAGACTTTATCATTCACATGGACATGGCTTTATCCCCTGTCACACTTGAAAACTCATAAAAGAAGGCATCAGTTCCTGTAAAGGCTCAAAAGTACCAGTAATCCATGTTATGAAAACAAAGCTACATGGAGTCACATATGTTCAAATGAATGGCATGTCATTTGTGTTGGACTTGTTGCAGTAGTTTGATGATGGAGAATGGTAACTTGGAGGATGTAAATATAGGAAACCTTCCTTACCCCGGTACATCTCAGATGTTGTGGTTTCATAGGCCATGCCACCCTACTCCAAATGAAAAACTGTATCTACATGGCAGTCAACAGGAAATAATTGAGGTTTGAGTCTTTATGAAAACCTGGTCCATGTATGTTAATTCTCTCAGATTTTATATAAGTCTGTGCTTCAATATTATTACATTGTGAGAAGGGAGAATCAGCTACTGCGTTCAGGGGAAAAATGTTTTAAAAAAAATAAAAGTGGTTTGAATTCTTTTCTGTTTGAGATTTGGAAGCTTTGGGTTGGTGCCTGCAGAATTCTCCTCCTGGCAGTAGCCCGCTGGAGGGAGCTGTGACATCTCAAATACATCAACAGCCTCGGCTGGAAACTGCCCTAGAGACCCCCAGGAAGGATTTTCTACACATCTTTAGTCTTATGCACTTTTGAAAACTATGAATCATCTTAAACAGATATTATCTTTGGTCAAATGACTTTTTGAAGCAGTGGATGTTAACAGAAAGCTTTCGATTATATGCATGTGTCTGAGAAACAGACTCTTTGGAAATAACTTCATTTGGAAACAAGAGTTTGTGTGCAGTTTGCAATATTTGCACACCCAATTACTGTGACATTGCGTGGCTGAACAGAAACAACAAAAGGGAGCTATGACTAAGAAATGTTCAATCACATGCCAAAAATGAAAGGAAAAAATTGTTCCTGAACTCCTTACTGATTTTCTTCCATGTGGGACACATCTTTTTAGACACTGGCATAAAAGCTTAAAAGCTTTACTTTGAAGCCACAGTTGTGAGGCTAAGATCATTATATTTTACCTTTGAGCTACTGTGTGTCTCCTGTTGATGAGAGCCAGTAGCCCAAGTGTGCAGAGAGGGTCGGCTGCAATCTGAGGATATGACAGACAGCCAGGTTTAACCAACCAAGCCATGGGTACTCACAGTACATGTACAGTGCTGCCTCCAAGCACCTAGTTATTCCACACCTCTGCAGTAGGAACTTGGACATTACCTGAGGAATCACTGGCACCTCAAAATTCACCCAGAGAGGGAAACTGCAGCAAGGAACACCTTCCCTGAACAAAGTCACACTAGTATCAAATACTTAAAAGAACAAATTTTGGGTCAATTCTTGCCTTTTAAAATCCAGAAGGAAGAAGGTAGAAGAAGGACAGCCTGAATACAGGGGGACAGCAGCCGTAGAAGCAGGTCTGGATTCAATTCCTTCTGTAGCCTGAAACCATTCCAACTGACATCACCCAGCTCACCCTGGAGTGCTCTCAGGCCATGTTAGCCTCTGGGATTTTGAGTGAAGTTAAAGTGGTATTAACCAATATGTAAAAATACTGCGTCTCCTCAGCTTGGTGCCTGTATCCCTTCCTCCCTCTATTTCACAGTCTAAGATTCAGTTATGTTGGCATTAGCATCTCCATATAGGATCACTGAATACTTTGAGTTGCAAGGGGACCCACAAGGATCATCGAGTCCCAGGTATCACCACCTTTAGCCATCTGACACCCCTCCTGCATGAGTCTGGTTTGTTTTTGTCCAACTGTGAAAGCCGAAGGAGCTAAGGAAAAATAAGAACTCAGGAAAGCAGCATCATGCTATCAATAATCAAAAGAGAAGGTGCTACAGAGATAGCCTTTCTTTTTCTGCTCTTGCCTCTCTCCACATGTGCCTTTCTCTCAGGCAAGGGCTCAGCCAGAGGGTAGACCAAGGGGCTTATTTAAAGAAATGACAGCATGCTGTGTAGTCAGGACTTTTTTAGCTGGATAGGCTGCAGCTGTTCCCACCCATCTAGCCACATTAATGAATATGCAGACTAGCTGGATGCTTCTGAGAAAACGAACAAGATTGACATTTGAAGTGTCATTGCTGGGCTTCAAAATTAATGCTCTTTTGAGATAACTGAAGGTGATTTGCAACCTTTAAACTACTGGCACAGACTGAAGCAGCCCAGAAAGCTGAGATTCCTGGATGGGAAATCTGGATGGCCCATGAAAGCCATATAAGGATAGCAAGATTGGCAGTTGTGTTCTCCTAAGTCCTGAGGGTACAATCCAAAAGCCTTATTCACAGAAGCATTCCAGTTAAAGTTAGATAACAGCAGCATGATGAAGTACATAGGATTGATTTTTTTAAAATGTGATGTTCTTAATTATCTGATGCTGCTTCAAGCAGTTCCTTCTCCTTTTAAACTTAACCCAATTTCTAATGTTCTCCACTTGGAATCATTAGTACAAGAAGGTCAGGAGTAATAAAGTAGCAGAAATAATTCATTTTTAGATGAGAATGGATGGAAAAAACACAAACAATGCAAGTAGAAAATTTAAGCCCAAAAGCTGTTTATAAGAGTTGCTATTATCTGCTCATCAAAGACTTTAAATACTACTAACATAGCCCCATAGGCTCACTTGGAAGAGTTCTCTTAAAATACACTGGTGTTCCCCTACCAGGCTTGGAAAGAAAAGGCAAACCAAAACCAACCTTAGTCCTTCTCTGGACAATATACTCTAAAATTTAAGACGTAAGATAAAGATCCAGAATAATGCTAGTGCATGTAAGCTGAATGTGTAAGGTGGGTAAAGCTTACAAATTAGGCATTCAGCTCATTATGTTCAGAAGTGGAATACTAGAGTCTCAAAGGCTACCAACAGAACAAAAGCAGCCCCACAGAGAACACAAACCCTGCAGTGAGGATGCAATTACTTCTATATTTCGTCTCCTTCCAAATGGCCAAACTGCCTCCGTCTCTTCTCATTAAGTGAGAAAGTTATTACTTGGAATTCATTCCTCCCTGTAATTACTAATTGAGAAGTGAATAGTAATACCATATAAAAAAAAGGATAATATTCTTAACAACAGTAGAAGGCATAAAGTAGCCTCCTCATTTTCTATGTGTTATTTATGTCATTAGTCCTATTAGCAGTGCTCAAAATGAACAAGTTAACAAGGAAACATTAAAATACACTTCAGAACTGTAAAACCAAAGGACTAAATATTAAAGTACCAATCGCTTCTTTAAGTTTCATTAAATTCTTCAAACAAAATAGCAATGAAACTAAGGTGGGGAGGTTTGGGTTTGGTGCTTTTCTTTTTGCTTTAGAAGAAACACAATATTTGTTCATGTCCCAGACTCTCTCAGTCCTCCCAAGACTGAAATCTTACCTTATTGAACCAGAAGGATCTCTTAATATTTCAAGTCGGTGATTTCAGTTGGAAGATTTTTTTTTTCTGCACTGTGAACAATTCTCCACTGGATTCAGACATATTTCATGCTGATAGAGCTATTGCACACATTTGAACACGGGAAATTGGCTGTATATACACATGCATGCACACACATATATAGAAAAGGTTGCCCAGTGGTTGTTTTCCTGAATCCTCCTTCAGATGACCGGCTGACAGGATTGCTTTCCAATGTGACTGCAATTAGTAAATGAACAAATGCAGTCTGAATACCCTTAGCAGTGCATATTATTCAGGAGCAAAGGACTATAAATATTCCTAATTGTTGTCGAGATGCAGCATATCACTTTCAGGTTTTATGAAGAGGATATAATTCCTGTCTTATATGACCTCTGGTTATGATACTAAGGAAAATGGGAACAAAATCTGTACTAAATGAAGTGTCTAAAATAAGTGAATTTCAGATGCCCACCTCTCTTGATTTACTTTTGAAGGAAGTTAAATTACTTGGTTAAATTTCATAATCACTGAAAGGATACAGCTGGAAGAGACCACTGGAGGGCATCTAGTCCCACCTCCCTGTTCAGACAGGGTCCCTAGAACATGTTATTGATGATTGTGTCCAGACAGCTTTTGAGTATGTCCAGAGAAGGAGACTCAACAACCTCTCTGGACAATCTGTTCCAGGACACAGTCACCCCCACAGTAAAAGAAGTTCCTCCTCATGTTCAAGTGGAACTTCTGAGCATCAGTTTCTGCCTGTTGCCTTTTGTCCTATGGCTCAGCACCACTAAGAAGAGCCTGGCTTCATCCTCTTGATACCCTCCCTTCAGATATTTACAGACATTGATGAGGTCCCCCCTCACTCATCTCTTCTTGAGACTGAACAGGACAAACCCTATCAGCCTGGACTCATAAGAGAGATGCCGTAATCATCTTTATAGTCCTCCACTGGACTCATTCCAGGAGCTCTGTCTTTTTTATACTGAGGAGCCCTCATTTGAATCGGGCATATGAATTCAGTTGCCTAAATTAGGGTGTGTTAAGCTTACAAAATGGACATTCATTATACCCGAAAGAAACTCAGAATAACGGACAAAAAAAGTAACCTGAGGGGTCACATTGTAAAGCCTAGGGCTTGAAAATGGTCATGGACCCTGGTACAGCATGAACTTACAGCATGTTACCAATTCTACATACTCCACCTATAGACACTCTTACTGTGGAACAAGAATGCCTTTTCTTCCTTTATTCTGCTTCTGGAAGAAATAGTGTACACATGTCCTTATAATCAATATACCACGCCAGTGGTCAGAGTACTGTTCTGGAAATGAAAGGTGAGCAACAGCATAGGCTCGCAGAGAAACTCGGGTAAGGGAAACATCTCAACTACTTAAGTTTGGCAGCTTGCAATCTTCATTTCATTGTTGTGAAGGTCCAGCTGAATGCTTTGGAGCCATTTTCAGGTCAGCCAGGGTGAACTTCTAGCTCTTCTGCAGTCTGTGACAAACCCCATAAGCCCAGATTTCACCTCCATGTTTCAGGAGTTTATGAGCATGGAGCAGCATTAAGCACTGCAGTGGTTGGGGGCAGGGGAGAGAAAAAAAGCCTCACTGGTTTTACATCTTAGATAAGCAACTGTATTTGCTAAAATAATCTCATTCCAAAGCAAATAGATTTGATTCTATAGAAATGTGCATCTTATCAGTGACAAACATTTGAACAAGCTCTTCAAATGGTGCCTCTTACTGATTTTTCAATAACAATCAAATGTTTCATTGTTTCAATTAAAGCTTGGTCTTTCACTTAGAGACTTACTGTCCAATTGTAAAATGACTGACTGACTGCAATTATAAAGCAAGATGAATTATTTGTCTTCTTTTCAGACTAAAGAAAATTAGTGTAGGGTTTTATTGTTTAGGGGGGCAATGTGTTTCATTATACACTTACAGAGAATAGCTCAGTGATACTCCAGCAACCAGTTATATGGACTATTTTTATTAGCAGCACAAGAAAGCAAATACTGCACAGCTCATCAGGCTGTGTAAATGAAATGCAGTAATGAAGTTCTCAAGCAAGCAGAATCAAGCATGCCTGCGTTATTCCCTTTTTGCACTAAGTGTATGAAATATTGCAGGAACTGCTCTCTGTATAAACGCATCTCTGTTCTATCATACATAATTCAGGTTCTCCAATTCCCCAGAGGAGTAGATTATCTAACTTCATACACTGAGGTACAGTCCACAAACCCTGCACCAGAATTGTACCACAATAGTACTGCACTACACTGCTTTATTGATACAACTCTGTCTCTTGCAACAACATATGTGGTCTCAGTCAGCTTTATCCTAATACTTTTTAAATGTCTATAGTATCCTCCCTGCCAAGACCTGGATATGCTCTACAAGCAGTAAGTTAGAGTTCACAGAACAACACTGGATAAACATGACTTCTCAAGCATCATTCATGTGTGCACAGGGATTTATGTAACAAGACTGTTCCACAGCTCCTGCACTTGCTGCTCTCAAAATTCATGGGAACTCTGTGGGGATCTTTGGGAACAGGTCTCAAATGACAGGCATTTCTGTAATAATCTTCTGTGTCCTGTAAGTTACCTCAAACGTGGCATTGCAGAGCCCAGGCAGGGTCTGTTCCTGTGCAATCACCATCCTCACAATGGGATTGCAGGCTGTGTAAATCAGTGCGGAATTGAGTCCGGGGACTTGAGCTGCCATGAACATCTTAAAAGAAGATTACATCCATGTAATAATGCACAATCNGGGGGGGGAGGGGGGGGGGAAGCAGGAGGAGACAGGGACAGGGGGCCAGAATCAGATTTCTCAGCCAACTCAATCGTGGTTGTCCTGGAGTCTAACCCCAATTCAGGGATCCAGACTCTGTGCAGCTTTGAGCCTGGCACACTCCAGCCTGCTGGGTCCCTGGCCCATCCCTCCTCAGTGATCTTGCCATAGACACATAGCCCTGAGCTGAGTGGCTGAATACAGGGAATTCTTCCCCTTTTCCCAGTCCCAGCGTTGAGGGGAAGGCTGTGCACCAGCACTTGCTGGGCTGGAATCCATCCTCCTAACGCTGACATTGACCGTGACTGTCACAGAGTCAGACAGGGCCAGCCCCAATGAGTGCCATGCACAGCACCTCAAGGAAGCAGCATTTTGAGCGGCCTCCCGCTCAGCTTTGCTTGTTTCCCCGAGGAGCTGTGGAGAGCACCTCACACAGGCATGCTGGCACTCCTGCCCTCGAGAACAAGCTGCATCCGCAGGGGAGCACCGGGCGGACAAGACCTGCTGCGCTGAGGGTGCAGCTCTCCCTTTGGGTGCTGCCATACTCTGCCCTCCTGGATCCTGGCCTCTACGGACAACAGTGCAGCCGTGCCCTGCCTCTGGAGACACTGGAGAGGCACACAGGGTTCCCAAAAACCACTTGTCCCCTCCGGTTTCGCCCTCCCCGCGCGGCTTGGCGCTGACGGCAGCACACAGCTTTAACTCTCCCCGGCGGATCAAGGGCCTTCTGTAACTGTACCGCGGCCTCACACCCCTGTCCCCCGAGGGCATCCGGCTACCATGTGCTCGATGGGGGCGGCGGGGCAGCGATCTCCCTCCTCCCACGCCCGCCTGAGCCCGAGCCCCCCAGGCCTGCTGGGCCTCCGGCTGCGGGCCGGCCGGGTCCGGCGGGCGCTGCGCCCAAGTGTCCGGCCCGCAGCGGTGGGCGGCCGCCGGCGGGGCGGCGGGGAGGCGGAACGGGCGGACAAGGCGAGCGAGGACCAGAGGCGGGCGGGCAGGCAGGCAGGCAGGAAGGGAGGAGACA